>BLKR01015398.1:0-75892 GCA_011170035.1 Teleogryllus occipitalis
TTCATTCAATAAAAGGTTCTCTAGCCACCCAGGACGGTAGTTTAGGAGTCAGACTAGTCGCAATAGAAGCGCTCGAACAAACTGGCGATATCTACGACCAGCAAACCATCACTGCAGTGTGCAGCATTCTCATCGACGTTTTACACGTCGGCCATCGCCAAAGTTTCTGGGAAACTAAGGTTAAAGATCACGAAACCAGACTCAGTAATACTTTTCTCATCTAAACGTGAAAATTCAAAATTCAAACTTTAAGTAGTATATGACTTAGTGTAGGGATCACAGAATTTTGAAAATGTGCACACAATTCACTTTTCCCCATAGCACGTCATACGCAGTTTTTAATTGTTTTTTTGACGTAAAAATAAATAAATAAATAAATAAATAAATAAATAAATAAATAAATAAATAAATAAATAAATAAATAAATAAATAAATAAATAAATAAATAAATAAATAAATAAATAAATAAATAAATAAATAAAATGATCTCAGCCGCTGACTCGCACTTACGCCACTGAAATAACTGAAGCAGGCGCAACGGACTGTAAGTAATTTCGACAGCGTCTTAACGCAGCACATCTCGATTCGACAGCACTTAGTAATAATGAAGGAAATAATTCTGATTCATAAAAAAATATGTATAACACAGAAGAAAATTGATAAAATAAAACATTTTGTGAAAATAAAAAAAATATGTAATACTGTACTAAATATGTAAAAATATGTTACGACAAAATTGGATATTGTGTTAGGACGCCAACGATTCGCCAAGATTACAGTTTTGAGAACGGTAAGTAGAAAGACAAAAAATATGTAATGAGTCTAATGACTAGGGCCGGTTTTTAATTACTTACAAATCAGCGAAATACGCAAGCGTTTGTAACCTAAAACCTATATAATTATGACCTTAAAAAATAAAAGATGACGTTATGACAGTTTTTTTTAATTCTGTTGATTTTTTTAGGTATAACAAATACAAAATTCACTCAAGAACATATTGTGAGTACGGTACGTTTGGTTTGCAGTCTTTGGAACTAACTAGCATTTAAAAAAAATTGCTTGTGTCTGTAAAACAAATCAAGTACAGTACTTTACTACTGCGTACTTCTTGTTTAATGTTTTCTAATTTCCTCTCAGTCTTCAGTTTCTAGTGAGCTGCATTGGATCGAAAGGTGTATTTTCAGAATTAAAAAACCTACGGTTGTCGCTGAGGATATTTTGTACCTGGGAAAGCTCCTCTTCACATCACATAATGTCTCGGGAGCGTATTTGAAGGCGGCGATGTCACTGCAGGGCAACTTTGGTTCATATTCTTCAAATGTTGCGGCATTTTCAGAAATCATATCGCTAATTTTGCACATTGTAGAACAGGATTTTGCTGAAGACCACTCAGCAATTTGTTCTACACTTTTTTAGGCACTTGACCAAAAGCTCGACCCAACTCATTTTGTTCAAATTGACTTACGTTTCAAGTAATCCTTTGTGGTATAATTTTTGAGTTTATTTATGACATCACCTGATACATTGTTATGCGAGACACATTTTCAAGCCTTTTATTCTTGGGTCCTTAAAAATATGACATATGTATGCATTTTGGGCAAAATTTGGCCAAAATATGACCATTTACAAAAAGCTGTCCTTAAAAGTATGACAAATTAGTGTATTTATGGGAAAATTTGGCCAAAATATTACCTTCTACGAAAAACGCTGTAAATATGACTTTATATGCACAAAAAAATACGTTTATCTAATCGACAATACCTGGATTCGTTCATAAATTGTTTAAAAATGCCCCGAAGGTTCAGAAAAAATAGACGACTTGTCATTAAAATTCGGGCCCTACTAATGACAAAAATCAGATCTCTACTAATGACCGCGCGAACGGCGACGCCCGTCTCGAAGTAGCTCCCGAATTGGCGACCCACTCGCGACCCAACTGACCTCGCTCAGCACACGACATGCAAGCCATCGCGATAACGCTAATCGGAGACATATGCCACAGATAAACGCTTCCATTGACGCAACACGTATGCTATTCTAAAGGCATCCGGTGGGTTTTGTCGGCCAACAGAACGTACGTCACGCCGGGAATGAATGAATGTTGTCTGTCCCGCTTATATTTAACAGACACGGATTTACCGAGGAGAGTCGATAAGAACTCTTCCCGGACCGGTAGCGGTAGCTCAGTGCATCAACTGATGTCACTGCAGCGCCTCTGACCGGGAGGTCCTAGGTTCCCACTCCCCACGGCGGCAGGATTTTCGACACTAGCTTTACAGCTACGTCGAATTCAGTCGTCGTCTGGAGGAGAATTCTGGCGGCCGGCTGCTCTGATCGGTAGTTTTCCGTGGTTTCTCCGATCAACGCCAGGCGAATGCCGGAGCAGTACCCTACCAAACGGGCCACGGACCGCGCGCGATCTGTCCTTCCTCTTCCTTGTCCTATCCTCTCCTCTTACACATACACTTACATTGACATGCACCACACTACCACATATTCCGGGAGACCGGTCGGGAGCTTAGAGCTTGTCCCGGCTGGGGCGGTGCCCCGCTGGTGGGAGAGTCCTGGTTAGGGGGAAACCCCACTACCGGACGGTAGGTCGGCGCCGGATCTCGCCATCCAGCGGAGGAAGATCACCGCCAGCTCCCGAGAAAAAAACATGCACTAACGGGACTAATGACCGAAGCAGTTGACGCGCCCGGAAACACGAAAAAATCAATCAATCAATCAATCAATCAACTCTTCCCGGTAAAAACCGTATCGTATCTTTTGTTTTGATCCTGCTTGTCGCGTTTCACTTGTCGCGCCCGTCCATATCCATGCGTCTCATCCCTGTCTTAGGGTTCATGTTACTTCGGCATTTTTCTTCCAACTTCTATTTTCGCTGTTCCACCCGTCTTGATCCTTTCCTTTCCTTTCCTTTCCTGACCCATGTCACCTACATACCTTCCTGTCAGACCCCGTCTCGTCTCGCCCCCATTCCTTTGGGTTACTTCTCGACTTGTTTCCTTTCTCCTTTTCCACTCGATTCTTTCCCAGAATCTGGTCTCTTTCATTCCGAGTCAACCCTTTCTCTCATTCCGTCTTGTACGTTTCGGCTTGTTCTATTCCAGGGTTGTCCATCAGGCGACCCGCGGTGCCATTTATAGTGGCCCGCGAATGGTTTTAGTAGTGGCAGGATTTTTATGTAATTATATATTTTTTGTCTTTCTACTTACCGTTCTAAAAATTGTAATCCTGGTGAAACGTCGCTCTCCTAACAAAATTTCCATTTTTTTCGTTACATATTATTACGTATTTAATACTATATTACATATTTTACTATTTTCATAAAATATGTTATTATCCTATCAATTTGCTTCAATTTTATTACATATTTTCATTACATTTTCCCCCTACCTTATTGGTGAAATTTGGGTGTGAAAAGTATCACTGACGCTGATTCGAGACCTTTAACCGTAATCTCCGAGAAATTTTGGCGATTGCCGACGTGTAACACTTTGTTGAGAATGTTGCACGTTGTAGTCATTGTTTGCTTGCGGTAGATATCGCCAATTTGTACGATGGCTGGTATGGCGTCTAATGTGGCTCAAGGTGCATGTAACCTTGCTAATATGCTCCTTCGTCTGGCTACTAAACTACGGTTCTGGATAACAATAGATGGAGTGTCTACCACTCACGAGAAAGTTGTATGGTGCAAAGAGTGCATCAACTTGTGTTCTCCAAATTATTTTTAAAACGTGTTTTATTTATTATTTTTTTAAAAAAAGTTTTATAAATGTAATTTTGTATTTTACGTGAATTCCTGCATTCTTATTAAATGTGTTTTAAAATTAGAGTATTTTAATACTACATATTAAGTCCATTTTTTACATTTTACGTATTTACCACACATTCTTACTATTTTCGTTACATATTTACGTACATATTTTGACGTTTCATACTTCATACTTTCCCGGTCTCTAGTTATTAGCCAAAAGTGAAAGTTTTTCATTCATGTCGGACGATAACATTGTGCGCTTAATGCGAATACGCGCTTTACGGGGATTAAAGCCGCCTTTACTGTACAAATTGGTTAGGTTGAAACGTAAAGAATTATTTTTCTAGTAAATTCAGAAATTCGAAATCATACCAAAGTATTTCACTGCGTTGTGCACGGTACGGACTTATATCACGCATAGTTCTATCCCCCCCCCCACAGAGCAGCCGGGCAAAGTGATCAACAAGATTAGGAAAATCAGAAGTGGATCACCCGAGTAATAAAAATATGACCCGCAACCATATTAAAGGTTTTAGTTGCGGCCCTTGAGGTCTTGCAAGTTGAACTAGTGATGGAAAAATTTACCAAAACATCGATACATCTATGTTTCGATACATCTATGTTTCGATACATTACAAAACTGTTTTCGATGTCGATGAAAACATCGATGAAAAAACATCGATGTATAAAACATCGATGTTTTAGTTATAGACTATTAAACATGCTATTTTCCTATCCATCTTTTATACAGTACATAAAAAGGATATATTTTATTGTTTGGTTACCAGCATGTTAGTAGTATGTTAATAAAAATTATTATCGAATGCAATGAATAAAAGTAACAATAAAGAACATCGTGTTTTGGTACTTTACCCTTTAGCGACTTCCATTCATTCACCATCGAAGTAAAACCACCTAAAAGTCCCTCAGATTTCACAGGCGAAATGTGCAGCGTGATAAAGAGGAGGGCGCAAAAGAACGATATTGCTGTGGATTGCAGCTACACTACAACGTGCATAAAACCCTTTAATTAAAAAAAGTTACAAAAATAAAAATTAAAAAAATCGATGCTTTTATAACAAAATATCGATGTGAAGAAAACATCGATTTTTATAATTATTTTTATATAAACATAGCAAATTATCGATGTTAATATATCGATGTTTCTGGTGAAAAACATCAATGTTTTAAAAACGTCCATGTTTTTTTTTGCCATCCCTAAGTTGGACACCCATGCCCTATCTCTTCCCATGTATTCTGCATCACTGCGGTCGTGTTCAGATCATTTAAAGAAAGAGCATCATACACGAAAGCACATCTGTTTTCAGTTGTTGTTTTTTTTAATGTTTATTTAAGGTCGCATCAACATCTAGGCCATTAGCGACCACTATTGGAGTTAACGGTATGGTAACTAAGGACGAACACAAATACAACCATGCCCGAGGCGCGTCTCGAACACGCGACCCTTCAGTCGGAGATCACCACGACACTACTATCTTAGCGATCTCAGCCACCGGATCGGCACCCTGCATCATTGTGGTCGTGTTCAGATCATTTAAAGAAAGAAGCACGTATGCAAGAAAGAACATCTTTTTTCCGTTTGCGCTAACTATTTGGGAAGCTGGTCCTTGCGTCGCGTGCGTCCCGTAGTTTCAGGAGACAAAGAGCGCCGTCGCCCGCCTCGGCGCTGCCCGGCGCGCCAGGGAGTGGACGCAGGCTGCGGCAGCTGCGCGCTGCCACCCAATGCCACGGCTGGCGAAACTCGAGGCGAAAAGTAAGAAGTTTGGGGTTATACTTGACTTTTTAACCTGACAGATGACTCTTCACCAGCTGTTACGGTGTCATCCAATCGAGAGCTAAATCGTCATCGCAGTGACGTCACTGTGCACAAGCTTCCGAATGGACGAAACCGTAACAGCTGATCACCTGTCATCGGCGAGGTTACAGAAACCCAAGAATAAAAAGTTGTCATAATGAAATGAATTATGAAGAAAAAAAGAGGAGCCATTTGGGAGCAAATCATGTTTTGGTTATTGTAAAACACAAAAACAATAAAATTGGATATTTTGTGAAAATATGTAATTCACAAAAATTAATGTAGAATTAACAATAAATGTATCAATTATTATGTATTACATATTAGTATTATGTATTAAATGTAAAATAATAGTGAAGTTAGAAAAACAGCAGTTGTTAGGCAACCAGAAGGATTGATAGAGAGGCTTGCGCCCGGGGACTGATCCGGATGGCTGTAGCTACTGACGCGCGATTGCTAGTTTCTATAAATCTAAGAGAGAATAGTTAACTTGTATGTCACACTATTAGTATTTTCCTTGAGTTTAGGTCATAATATAATAATTCTTTAATTTGATGTAAAGGACCGTGTGAAGGTGGAACAATGTAAGGGTATGAGCATGGACTGGAAGATGAACCTCGTAGGGTCTAACCGATGAAATCAGCAATATTTTTTTTTTTTTTTGACTTAGGGTCTTCTTCTATCTCCGCCCCACTTCACATAAACAATAAACTCTCCTATGGATCTCCCAAAATCAACCTGTCACATACTAGGAACTGAACTTCGATATCTGATTAAATCGGACCACTTATATAATAAAAAATCTAAACTCACTATAGTCAAGCTAATACAACTAGTCAACAACAAAAGCAGACTTACACTAAATTAATGCAATAGTCATATATACAACAAGAATTAGACCGCTTATGCGCTCTTTGGTTTTCCAAAGTGGATCAATGCCCCCCAAATATAAATAACGTACAAACTACGCAAAACAAATACTTCCGAATAGCAACACTCTTTGGTTCACATCAGACGGACAGCTCCATAAAGAATTAAAATTACCACATAATCCACTTATTTATTTTCTGGTGGTAGATACTAAGTTGAGGAAATCCCCGCTAGCCAGCAGGTAGGTCGGCGCCGGATCTCACTATCCAGCGGGGGAAGATCACCACCCCCTCCCGAGGGGGAAAGCACTACACTTACGGGAATAACGATCTCGGCTGTTGACGCGCCCGGAATCACTAATCAATGTAATCAATTAATCAACGACACAACTTCACATTTCTACTTAACATTTCTGAATATCACTGTTAAAACACTTTGGATAACCGCGCAGACGCTTGCGGCGCGGCGCCGCGCTCCGGCCGAGAGTGCAACGGACAGGGCAGGCGGGGAGGCGGGGAGGGCCGCGCCGCGTGTCAGAGAGCAGGCCGCGCGTGGGCGCCGCAAATGCCTCCAACGACCGGCGACGCCCCCAGGCGCCGCGCAGCCACGTGCACGCGCACGAGGGCGGCCGCGCTCCCACGCGAGCACGTGGCACGTGGCACGTGGCTCGCGCCGCTCCCTTCCAGGGGAAGCAGGTGGAAATGCGGCATTGGCAGGAAATCTACGATGTTTTACAAAAGCGATACCCGAAACGAAAACGTTGGGATTATATTTGGGTTATTCTAACGTAGCATCTGAGGGTAGTACCTCCAAGATGGAACATGGCACTAGTTTTTGCGTCTCTCGCTCCTGCCTCAAGATGTCACATGATCGCCGCCGTATCAATCAGTGTGCAGATCAAGCGACTCTAGCGGCACGGCGGAGAAAGACGCGAAAAGCAGTGCCATATTCCAACTTGCAGATACTACCCTCAGATGCCTCGTTAGAAAAACCCAAGTATAGTGTTAGAGATTTCATGAACAGCGTGAAGCATCTTAGCGTATACTATTTTTGAGCCTCTGCGCATGCGCCAACTCCACCTCGAACTCGATGCGGCGGCGGGGCCCGTTAAACCGGCGGATTTAACTGGCGTCTTAAAACGGAGATTTTGCACCCTCGAACGTTAAAGCAATGGAAAGCACTATCGATCTTCTGCGCGTGCGCAATTCACGTTTCGCATCACTTGTGCTTCAGCGCAAGCGCAGAAGAATGTTATTGCAGTCGATTGCTGCTCGCTAAGGCATGCAAAAACTCACCAATATCGCGTGCTAATCCTCACTCGGTCAGGCTATAACGAGTTTGTTCCCCAAATGTAGCGGAAAAGGGTACTGCTAACTAAATTCGTATGATACGACATCATGATGGTGGTATTAATCTGTAAAAATATGTATCTGTATACAGTATGTTTTAGTTATATTTAATTATATATTAATATACTTGCGTCACACATCAGTTTTTGCTCTCGAGATTGACTTACGCTACGCAAAAGCTCCCTAATATAACCACCATTGCTGTTTTGAAACAACGATGTTTTAAATCTAGCTTAGTAACCCCTAACATTAGCGTTCTCGGTGGGAAGGGGGAGAATTTTATTTCACAGGGGGCGTGTTTATTACGTTTTAATAAACATTAAGTACATGAAAATAATTTTCATGTACGTAAATTAAATTTAATGTACACGTACAGTAATTTACATGTACGTGTACATTAAATTTAATGTACAGAAGTAAGTTAAGTAAACAGTTGTACATTAAATCTACATTGATTTTAATTTAAGCATTAATTTAACTTACAGGTACATTAATCTCCCTTTAATGAACTAGGTACATAAAAATGCATGTGCAGTCGAACATTAAATCTACATTAAATTTAATGTAATTTTTGACAGTGTAGTACAAACAGCGTTCACTTCGTTCGGATATACGAACAGACATCAGTTATCTCCTATTTTAACCTTTAGAAAATTACGATTATGGGACTTTCTCATTTCTAAACGTAAAAACGTCAAAATCGAATCTCAATGTTTGAAAAACTATTGTTTTTTAAAACATAGGTGTTTCTATAATAATACCGACATTGATGTCGCATCTCTGGAAGAAGAAATGGAAATGAAAGAAATTATTTTACTCAAGAACGGCGAGTGGAGAGGCGATGATCTCCGAAAAGTTTTAATTTTGTTTTGTCCCCTGAGGATAACGCAATGTTGTTTTTTTTCAATACTGGCTGAAGTTCCCACGTTGTCTGGATATTTATCTCATTTGTGTAGAGAAATGAGAGAAAAAGGAAAGAACTCTATATTGTGTGTCTCACTCAGAAATACTGAGCCATGCTACTTCTATAGCATTCCTTATTCGCGAAAGTTGCCGGTGTAGGATTTTGTGCACGAACTTTCGTTTAAGTCTCATAAATGTTCGATGGAATTCAAGTCGGGCGATGTAGGTGGCAAAATAAATTTCTCGAATTATCCAGAATGTTCTTCAAACTAATCGCGAACAATTGTGGCTCGGTAACATGGCGCATTGTTATCCATAGAAATTACATCGTTGTCTGGGAACATGAAGCCCATTAATGAATGCAAATGGTCACCAAGCTGACCATATCCATTTCCAGTCAAAGACGGGTCAGTTTGACCAAAGAGCGTAGTCCATTTCTTGTAAAACACAGGCCACACCATTATCGAACCACCACCATATTGCATATTGACAACTCGCATCCTTGGCTTCGTGGGGTCTGTGCCACACTCTAACCCTACCACCAGCTTTTACGAACTGAAATCGGGACTCATCTGACCAAGCCACGATTTTCCAGTCGTCTATGTTCAAACCGATATGGTCACGAGGAGAAGCGCTGTAGGTGATGTCGTGCTGTTGGTAAATGAAATCGAATCCTTTTTTTCCTGCCATAGCCCATTAAAGCTAAATTTTGTCGCACTGTCTTAACGTCACGTTAAGACGTTCGCTGTAGGTCCCGCATTGATTTCTGCAGTTATTTTACGCAGTGTTGCTCGCCTGTTAGCACTGACACCTCTACGCAAACGCAGCATGGTCATTAAGTGAATGTTGTTGACCACTGTGTTGTCCGTAGTGAGAGGTTATGCCTGAAATTATATTTTCTCGGCACACTCTTGTCACGGTGGATCTCGGAATATTGAATTTCCAAACGATTTCCGAAATAGAATGTCCCAGGCGTGTTACCAAACTACTATTTCGCGTTAAAAATCTGTTAATTCGCGTCGTGCGCCCATAAACACATCAGAAAACTTTTAATAAGAATCACTTGAGTACAAATAAAATTTCTGCCATTGTTCCGCCCTTTTAGAGGTCCCGTAGAGAATGTTGTTTTAAAATATAACGATATAAATGTGAACGATCCGGCAACAGTGGCTAATCTCTTTAACCAATACTTTTCGAGAATTGCTGCCGATCTCACTAAGGGTTTTCAGCCACAAAATTCAAAAACAGACAGTTCACCCAAAATTTTAGACACAACGTTCGTTTCCGAAACTTCTTCCTATGAAATTCTCAAAATAATCGGTAAACTAAAAAATAAATATTCGTCCGGTTTAGATGAATTCCCGGATTCTTTGTTAAAGACTTGTGCGTATGCCATTATACACCCGTTAACTCACATATTTAATGCATCTTTATGTACTGGAACGTTTCCAGATATTTTCAAAACAGCTAAAATTAAGCCGCTTTTCAAAAAAGGCAACAAAAATGAAATTCAAAATTATCGGCCCATTTCTCTTCTATCAGTTTTTTCAAAAATATTAGAGAGACTTTTTTACGTACGAATGGAAACCTTTCTCAGTAAACACGACGCTTTCAGATTGCCAACATGGATTTAGAAAATCAAAATCAACGGAAACAGCTATATTTTCTTTTCTTAAAGATGTCGCCTCATCATTGGATCAAAACGAGGCACCTATTGGATTATTTTTAGATCTCTCAAAAGCTTTTGACGTCATTGATCATGACATTTTACTTTCCAAATTACCTTCATATGGAATTCGTGGTATTGCTCTAGATTGGTTATGTTCGTACCTTAAACAACGATCTCAGAGAGTTGAAATACCTTACTGGAATGATGGAACATTACGTACGCACCTTTCCGACTCTTTGCCCATTGCATGTGGAGTTCCTCAAGGATCGATTTTAGGCCCTATTCTGTTCCTACTTTACGTAAACGATATGCCCTCGACGATTCGAAACGGAAGAACGGTTCTCCTTGCGGATGATACGAACATCCTTTGCAATAAAGAAACCGTAAATAGTACAATATCAGATGTTTCAAATTGGTTCCGAAATAACAAATTAATAGTAAACCAAAAGAAAACGGTTTTAATGCAGTTTTCCATTTCAAATAAACAATTCTGTGCTCCATTGAAAATGAACAGTGTACCATTGACTGATGTTAAGGCAACAAAATTTTAGGTCTCTCAATTCAGTCAAACCTTAAATGGAACGTCCATTTAAATGAATTGAACACAAAATTAAGTTCATTATGCTACGCGTTCAAAATTCTTGCAAATTCAGTCAGCCTTCATACTGCTCGTTGTGTATACTTCGCGAATGTTCATTCCCGCCTGAGATATGGCATAATATTCTGGGGAAATACATCTTATAGCTCCCAGACTTTTAGATTACAAAAACGAATTGTACGAATAATAACCAAATCCCACCCACGTGATTCATGTAAGCCTCTCTTCATTAATCTAGGAATTCTACCATTACCGTGTCTTTTTATTTACGAATCAGTGGTTTTTGTAAAAAATGACTTGCTCAAGGGCGGGAATATTTTTTTCAGAAAATGCCGAAGTCTATTACTATAACACTCGACGTAGAAATCATATTCATCAGGTGACAGTATCAACAGCTCATTACAAAAAATTCACATACAATACATGTACATTATTTTACAACACTTTGCCAGATGACATTAAACGATTAAATTCGATAGAAAAGTTTAAATCCCAAGTGAAATCGTTTCTGCTGCATAACTGTTTCTATACAATTAGAGACTATACTGAGCATCACAAGAAATGTAACATTAATTTTAACAATGATACATAATGCATTATTTACCATTTGGACTGTATAAATGAGTATAAACAACCTGTAACAACTATTGTACTACAGCTTCCGGGTCAATGACCCCCATCTCGATCAGGTTTTTCGTCCAGTTTCCCTGATCCATTGAGCAAATGCTGAGATGGCCCTTGTTTTGCTTCTGGACATAAATGTAACTTCATTTTCTGTGCACGTCTTCTAGAATTCAGTGGGAAATACAATTATTCAAATTATCGTTTCCATGTTGTCGCGGCAGGAAGTAATAAGAGCCAAAATTTATTGCTTATTTATCTTTGAAAATAGATTTTATTACATGGGAGTTTTTTTGTTGTTTTTTTCTCCCTTTCAAAATTCAAAATTTATTGTTTATTTACCCTTGAAAATAGATTTTTTTACATGGGAGTTTTTTTGTTTCTCCCTTTCAAAATTCAAAATTTATTGCTTGTTTATCCTTGAAAATAGATTTTATTACATGGGAGTTTTTTTTCTCCCTTTCAAAAATTCAAAATTTAAGTAGTATATGACTTAGTGTAGGGATCACAGAATTTTGAAAATGTGCACACAATTCACTTTTCCCCATAGCACGTCATACGCAGTTTTTAACTGTTTTTTGACGTAAAATAAATAAATACTCCTTTTGCACCCCATACTACTGTCATCTGTACATTTGCATCTATCCCACGACTTTTGTAATCTCAGGGTATGTTCCTCGCATCTTCACCACATGTTCCCTCCTTTCTAATTCTAAATTCGTAATATTATTCAATTTCTCCCTAACAAAATATAATTTTACGAGCTAGCAGATAGTATAAAATATCTTCGTTCCGAACACTGAATTCGTGAGATTTCAACCGACAGGATCAAACGATCTCGCTTTCGTACCCAGAGGGCAGGCAATCTAAAACAATTTACTCGTCGACACAGATGTGCAACAGTGTGCGACATTTTTTCTCCCACAAGTGTTGTAAATCTATTCACCTCGAGTGCGGAAACATTCCAGGTACTACAGAAAAGATTCAGCCAGTTTCAAATACAATAAAACTTCGCCGATGTAGCAGCATGAAATTGCTTCTCCTACCACGAAATCCTTTCGATTTTCACCGGCGAAACACCACACCCGCACTTTCTCCTCTCTTAATCCCGTAGGAGAGGGGAGAGGGAGCAGGGGTCTGTCTCTACCGCTCTCTCCCCGCTCCATCCTCTTCAGTGATTCGTTCTCGATCGGTGCACATCTCTTCGATTAGCTGCGGGGGCCTGGCTGCAGCCACTGTTACTTTCGCTTTGCTTGGACTTGGTCCTTTGTGTTTCACTGGTGACTCACTTTTAGTCTGGCGCCATGCAGACATGTAATGCACTGATACTGCACTTCTTAACTGTGGTTGAGTAAATTACAGGAATACTGGTTTCTTGTATGTTTTAACAGCGAAAGAACACGGCGCAGTCATCCACTGATATGCCTGAGTCATGGTCTGAGTTGGCCGTGCTCGAGTCCTGTTTGTGGGATTAAAGGTGGACAATTTCCGGCCGAATCCATTAATGTCACGGCGTAGTTTCGGTGACGGGCACTTATAAACCAATTAAGATTTTTAAAATAAAGAAATTCGTGGAAATAATAAAAAGTGTGTAATAAATGCGAAAAATAAAAATGATGCAAAACATTTACATAAAATGCCTTGTTCTTTAAAAAATTAAAATGCCCTGTTCCTTCAATTTCAGATATCTCCAAATTACTTAGGTTCCTTAGTTCACTCATTGCTAAACATTCGCTATGTGCCTCCCAACGCAATTATAGATAAATTTGGGCGCAGTTAAATAAAATGAGAATATATTCGAATTATTCTAACAATTCGAATATCTTTTGTTTTTGTTCAAAGTTCAATGCCATTCTCTATCTTTATCGTCGGCTTGCAGAGGATTTCCTCCTCGAAATATCTCTCCCTATCAAGGCACCGTCACAGACGGGACAAGCACTAAGCTGCCGTCTGGTCTCCCGATATGTGTCGCAGTGCAACGCATTTATGACTATATGTATGTTTGTAAGAGATTACGTAAAAACTTCTCCGAGATCCTTTTCCTACTCCTTAAACAAAATCGAAGCGTGCATTCATCTTGTTTTCACGAAAACCCAAAGAAAGGGGAGGAAATGTATCAATATGAATAAAACGCGCCTGAATATTCATATCGAATGCTTTTTGTTTCTTTTCAATAGAGCCATAAGGTTTTGAGTAATTGAAGATTTTTTCACTAGACTAATTGATTGCAAGTGATTCCGGGTGCGTCAATGGCTACAGTCATGTCCCGTAAGTGCAGTGCATTTTTTGCTCGGGTGGCGGTGATTTTTACCAGCTGGATGGCGAGATCCGGCGCCGACCTACCTTCGGCGAGCGGGGTTTTCCACAACCAGGTCTCTCCCACCAGCGGGGCACCGCCCCAGCCGGGACAAACTCTAAGCTCCCGACCGGTCTCCCGGAATATGTGGTAGTGTAGTGCATGTTAGTGTAAGTGTGTGTGTAAGGGGAGGGGAGAGAACAAGGGAGAGGAAGGACAGATCGCGCACGGTCTGTGGCCCGTTTGTAAGGGTACTCCTTCGGCATTCGCCTGATTCGATTGCAGAAACCACGGAATACTACCGATCAGAGTTGCCGGTCGCTAGAATTCTCCTCAAGGCAGCGACAGCTGACTCTGGCTAGGGACGAAAATCCTCGCACCGTCGGGACACTAACCCCAGGACCTCCCGCTCAGAGGCACTGCAATGACCAATTGATGCCCTGAGCCACCTCTCCCTGTCTTTTACTAGAAGTTTCTTGAGGTATGCAGGAATAAATCTGTTCACAGCAGCCCGTGGCATCGGTGACCATAGCGAATGTGGCAAGGCAGGACGAGTAGGAGTGGGCAAAGGAGGTGCCGGCCAAGGCAGAGCGAGGAGGGGCAAGTGGGGGAGGAGCGCGAATTGGAGCTGTGCAGGTGGATTGATGCGGGGCAGAGCAAGGCATTCTAGAGCAGGCCTGAGCGAAGATACTCCATGGAACAACGATGTCCAACTGGCGGTCCTCGGGCCGCATGCGATCCTCGGTGTCGTTTATTGTGGCCCGCCAAAGGTTATTAGTCAAAAGGGAAAGTCCCTTCATCAATGTCGGACGAGAACATTGTGCGCCTAGCGCTCGCTCCCTGCCACGATAAATACCCCTTGAAGTAAAAATAGGTTCAGGTTAGAGATAAAGAAATTGTTTGCTAGTAAATTGAGGTATTCAAATCTTTCCATTTTGTGTCACCGCGTTAAGCATGGTGCGGCCTGTTATCACGCATGATTCCAAACCCCACTCGTTTCAGTGCAGGCGGTCAAACTGCTTACAACAACAGTTCGGGGAAGTCAGGTGAGGATTGCCCGACTAATAAAATATGGGCGTCAACCGAATTAAAGGTTTTAGTCGTCGCCCTCCTGGCCTCCCAAGTTGGACACCCCTGCTATAGAATACCCTTTTGCTGTCGGTTGTGATAAATGAATCCCAGATGGCACAAAATACTTCAACCAGTTGTGAATTCATGTAGCAAGAAAGGGCTTTGGCAAAATTTGTTAACAATAAACATTCTTTCACGGGTAATAGAAATAATTTGCTTCGTTTTTGTTTTTTGATTATTTTTTTACAGATTTTGGCTCTCAATCTTTGACTCCTAAATTTGTTATAATTTGTTGATACGAATAATAGAGTCTCTCCGGATTGGAAATATTACTGGAATATGTGCCAATCGGCATGCCAAAGCTCTTGCAAAATGCAGAATATAAATGACACCAATTCGTATACAAAAAATTATCACAAATTGAAAATAGAAATACGAATGAAAAGTGCGAGAAACATTTATTTTTTCACTGAACGACTCGAAATTGGAACACTTTGTATGCAGTACTGTTT
Organism: Teleogryllus occipitalis; assembly: GCA_011170035.1. Lineage (NCBI taxonomy): Eukaryota > Metazoa > Arthropoda > Insecta > Orthoptera > Gryllidae > Teleogryllus > Teleogryllus occipitalis. The sequence goes on from BLKR01015398.1 coordinate 15,466, forward strand.
CAAGATCCTTTTTGAATGAGTACTTTTAACAAGTGTTTAAAGGATAAATGTTCGTAATTGATAACCTTAAAAAGTAAACATTAAAATTACAAAGGAAACATGTATTTAGTCACATTATAGTCATATTGTAATGTATTTAGTCATTTTATTATACATTTAGTAGTTTCATTATATATTTTAATTTTCTTATGGGTTTGCATTGATCTTCATATTTATTTCCTCTCTTTACATAAAATATTTTACTACAGTTAAGTTTTTTTTATAAGTCACTGCAGAGTTTCGACAATATTTGTATTGCTTATATTAAAATTATTTCGTTGCATTATCCAACGCTCCAGGAAAGTATCTCCACAGTGGCACCTTGGTACTTGCAACGAAAGTTATGTTGGTAGCAGCGTGTAACAAAAGAAAACGTCAATATCGCACTCACCACAATCGCAACATATTCTGGAACTGTTGTTCCCTTCATTTGTTTCCCAGCGATTTGTTTGCTACCAACAAAAATGCAATTTTTAATAGGAGGCCCTGACTGCCCAGTGCGGAGACACTTCCCTGGCGCGCTATATTTCAGTACACTATTGCAGTTCTAATTTGCCACCGTTCCACAAGTCCACTTCAGAGAAAAATAATAATAATAATAATAATAATAATAATAATAATGACAAGTTACTATTACTATATTATTTAAAGAATTAATTCACCTAGTAATGTTCGTACTCGCCTCCCGATCTAGCCGGCAGCGCCCCCAACTGACGCACCCCAATCTCCGGGGGACTCGGCGCCCTCTTCGAAGCAACGTCAGGCCCGCTGTGCATCGGCGCCCGAGATGGCTTCGAAGAGGGCATCTCGAAGTGGGTTAGCCGCACGAAAATAAAGCGGCGGCGTCCTCCGCGGGTGCTCGGGTTCGTAACCCGACGACCGGCAGGTGGGCCTCCATCTGTTTGGCGCCCCCTTCGGCCGCTGGGGCTGGGCCTGGCCCGCGTGCGTTACACAAAGGCGCGAGCGCCCCGGGGCGTGGGAGGCAGAGGCGCCGCGGCGCCTCGGAAAGACGGCCGGAAAAGTGGCCCAGAAGCCCACTTCACGCATGTCTTGCCACGGCCGCACCCCGTCCCGCCCCGCACCGCCCCCGTCCCGCCCCGTCCCGCCCCGTCCCGCCCCGTCCCGCCCCTCCCCGCCCCTCCCCGCCCCTCCCCTCTCCGCCCCGCCCCGCCCCCCTCCGCCCCGCCCCGCCCCCGTCCCCGCGCCACCCCGCCCCGCTCCGCGCTGTGCTGCGCAAAATCCCAGTTGGCACGCGGGCGCCGCCCTTATCTGCCCCAGTCTGCTAGTTTCCTGGCTATCTCCGACTGTTTCCTGTTCGCTACGCTTTTTCTTTACACAAGCTTTTTGTTTTCTTCCTTATTTATTCATTCATTTCATATATTTCATTATTTAAACTACTTACTTATTTTATTGCTTACTAGTATGTTGATTGTCTGTTGGTAAAATTCTCTTGATTTTTAGTGTCTTAAATTTTAAGACATCAGTTGAATTTTTTAAAAATAATCACTAAATTGTATTTTATAGATCTTTTTGTATTTCAAGCACCACGTTTCACGAACTAATTGTTCGCATCAACAGGTTCATAAGTTTTGTAAATATTTACAGAACCTATGTTCCTGATGATACGAACATTTAGTTCGCGATTGTCTTAAAATGTATAGACACTGGAAATCCACTGAATATGTATTTATTTTATTTTTTATTTCATGTTCTCTTTACATAATATGCTAAAGAAAATTGACGTTTTCTTTTTACAATTTATAAGAAATAATTCACACAAAATCCAGTAATTGTGCTACAGTTCGATACTCCTCCACATATGATGGGTTCGATACTCCTCTACACCGATACAAACATTTCATATCTTGGGCCTGCCCAGAGTCTCTGTTGTTTTGTAACAGCCGACTGGAACAACGTAAAAACATTACACTGTTCATATTCCGTGCTCTCGCGTTTCGAGCAAGACATTAGCAACCGTGCTCCACACGACGCGTTCTAAATCAATGACTTGCAGCGAGCAGCAACCCCTGAACAATGCTTGCCCGTCGCTCTTCAGTGACCTTGGCAAACGAACACTGCAAGCTCCTTGGGGAAAGGGGAGAGCAGGTATCTGGGAAGAGGAACAGAGGGGAATTATTTGAAACATTATTTATCATGACATCACTGCCTACGCCTTGTGGTCATACCTGGAAATAGATAAATGGTTTTGATGGGTATGTGTGATTATTAAGCTATGACATGAATGATAATGGGGTAGTGACAAAAAGAGAAATAGGGGAAATGAGAATACCCTGAGAAAACCTATATTTGTTCACCACAAATTCCACGATCAACGAGAATTCGAACCCCTGTCCCAGTGGTGGAAAGCGAGATGTCTGACCTCGACACTAGTGGTCACCCCATGGTTTGCTACAGTGCGGATGGCAGGTTAGGTTGAAATCACACCAGAGTCTATACCAAAATGTGGGGCGCTGGAAATGCCTCTCTTAATTCTTCGGCCAGTTCAAGGATTCCTCATGAAAAGGATGTATCAAATACTTGCTAAATGCATTATTTACGAACCAATTATTGCAAGGTATTACAATACGAGATTGAAACATTGTCAAACGAGACCGATTGGGCTGATAAGCGTTTGTGTTTTGTAATTAGGTGCTATGAAGACAAGCTGAGTTGGCAAAGAACAACTGTTTCCACTAAAGTGACACTCACTGAGAGGCCTTAGTTCGGGTTCCGTCAGTGGCGGATTTTCTATATTTGATCCGGTTTATGGAGGACAATTTTAGCGGCCGGCTGCTCTGCTCGATGGTTTTCCGTGATTTGTTCAATCAATACCAAGCGAATATTGGAGCATTCACCTGGGGTTGATCTGAGAAACCACGGAAAGCTACCGATCATAGCAGCCGGCCACTAGAATTCTTCTCCAGACAGCGGCAGAATTCGATCAAGCTGTATGCCGAGTGTCGAAAATCATGCTTTCGACGGGGTTCAAATCCGAGGACATGCCAGTGAGAGGCATTTTAATGATACAAATTGCCCTGAGCCACTTTTACGGATTTGACACGCTCGAAAATACAAAATAATCCATCAAGACTTTACGATAAAAAAATCGTACGTTTTACCTATTTTGTAATTCAATATATTTTAATTTTCGTTTATATTTGACTGTTCATCTTACAAAAGATGCCACATGCTGTTGTTAGTGTGACACCGTAGGTGAAAGTGGACAATCACAGACATAAGGAACCCGACTCTGGACTCTCACTCTCCTTTCGACCAATTCAGCCCGCCCTTGCAGCTCCTAGGCCTCGACGTTACAATTCTTCAAGGACCTTGTGAAGAGTCGTACCTATTGTCGAATTATAAGACAAATTATGACTATATACAGACGCTGTTTTAATTGAACAATCACACATAAAGTACTTTCCCCTAAATCACCATGTTCATTCCAACATTTGTCATATCGTAAACGATTCTTTAGCATCCTCGTTTGTTGCCAGTTGTTTTTTTGTTGTTTTTTTTAGGTCTTCGTCACTGTGAAATCTTTCAGTTCAAATAACACTTTCAATGGCGTACAGATGTGATAATAGGACGCACCTACGTCTGAATTTAAGGATAGAACTTATAAGATGATCAAACAGGTCCGTCCAATTCTTCAAGAAGTGTTCGTAGGAGAGTTTCCGCTGCAACATGGTCAGCCATGGTCGTGGAGAAAGGATTACAGATCCGAGTTCTCAAGGAGAGTTACTGGGGAAACGGGTAATAAGCGCCAACTCTTCTGGTCCTCCGTATTCAATTTAGGCTTATTTCGATCGTTTACTTCATCGCGTAAGTATATCGTAAACTTGACTTGTAACCGCTTTCAGAAAGGTTTTTAAGTTCTTCAATCATACGTTTGGCACACTTATAATGGATTCGTTATTCAATTACTTTTTCCTCACTTCGTTTCGATACCTACTTTCGGCATGGTATTCACAACTACGACGAACTGATCAGAAAATATTTCCTATCATTATTTCGAGTAAATTCTTAATGTTTTCTGGATAACCTCAAGATTTTCACTCTCGCTTATTTTAGTAAAGTTTTTAGACGCTATTCTCTTGGAAACACGTTTATCTCATGCATGTTTAAAGACGCTATTCTCTTGGATCCACGCTGTTCTCTTGGAAACATGTTTATCTCATGCATGTTTATATGGGTTTCCTTTATAAAATGTTCATACGTTTGCTGACGTACATGCGCCAGCATACAACGCCAATAAAGATGCAAAAGTCCTACAGTTTTACAAAATTTGGAGATGGTATTTACTAACACATTGACATTTTCACTTTTCCTATATATTGACGATATTTTTGTATGTTTATTTGAAGTTTTTACCAAATTTTAATTAAGAAGCGGAATGCCCGTATGTACCTTCTCTCCACACCTAAGTGCGATATGTTTGTAAGTTTATTTAATGTTTTCACCGAATTTTAATTAGGAAGAGTATGTACCTTCTTTTCTTTACATCCGTGAGCGATATTTTTTGTGTGTTTATACAATGGTTTTAGAGGATTTTAATTAGGAAGAGGAGTGCCATATGCACCTTCTTCTCTTTACACCCGTGAGCGATATTTTTTTATTGTTTATATAAGGATTTACTGAATGTTAACTAGGGAGGAGAGAGCCCGTTTCTACCTTCTCGTATCTACCCCCGTGTACTCAGCCCTTTCGTTCCGCGAGTCGTATCTCGGCCGCTCCTCTCCTTTCGCAACGCAGCGTGGCGTGGCGTGGCGTGGCGCGGCGAGGAGCGTGGGCCGGCGCCCGCGGCGAGGCCGCCGCCGCCGCCGGGACCTGCACCAACGCCGCGCCGCCGATATAGGTCGCGGTGGAGGCGGCGCGGCGCGGGGCGGCGTGGCGCCGCCGGCCTCGGCGCGCGGGAACTGGGTCAGCGGCGCCAGCCGAGCGGGGGGCGGGGGCGGGGCGGGGCGGGGCGGGGACACACCAAGGAGGCGCTGCTGCAAGGCGCCTACCGACGACGGCCTGATTGAGGTGCTACGACAATTGCCACACTTCGGGAAACGATGTTGTTGTTTTGATTTTGGTACTACCAGTTGTATTATCGATGCCGGTGATCAAAACATTTGTGTATTGACGTCTTCAAAAAAATACTTTTCTCTTTATTGTTGTTGATGATATTGATGCTTCTACAGCTTCTTCTCCTGCTGTCGTGCTTGTTTTGTTGTTTTTTAATCTGAAGTAAGGTGCGTCTAATTTTATTAACTTTAAATTGAGTATAGATCTGAATCTATAATGGAAGTTTCGATTATGAAGAATTGACAATACAAGCTACCGGCACTAGCTAATGATGTACTACATACGAAAAATTCATATTCAAATATGAAGGATTGCAAAATGCCTGGTGCAAGTTTTAGCAAAGTGAGGAGAAAAGCAGGTTGGTGGAGAGATAAGGAAGCACAGGATAAAACATAATTGAGGAAGAAGTAACTTAAAGAGTACGAAAGGAAATCATCAGGAGTGGATAAATGTTATGAAAAGACTTACGAGTAGATACAACCTGGGGCACTAACGAGGAAAACGAAGAAGATTACACGAACAGAATATGAGGTAAAGAAAAATATGAACAAGAAACCCGAAATAAAATGTCAAGAAGGGTAAGCAAATAATGTGACGAAGTAGGAATGGAGGGGTGTGTGTTTGCAATTATAACGAAAATAATTAACTAAACTTGATCAGTTGAAAGAAAAGAAATAGGGGTGTGCAAAGGCGTGAATGGTCACATGGCAGTTGTTGCTAAAGGGCATGAATTGACAGGTGTCTTACCGAAGATTTCCATGGCTGACAACTAATGGAAGGTAAATTTCCGTGACGGTTAATTCAATCCAGTGTTCAATGGAGAAGAACTAACTGGAGATGTGAACATTATTAATACAGATAATGATTTAAACAGGTACATAAGAATGAACTTATATTAATTATAAAAAAAAAATTTAGAGGGAGGAAAGGTGCTGTCTACTAGGGAGTGCTGATCTATTGCTAAATATACCGTCAATCCTCATCATTGTTGTCCCCAATGATGTCATTGCATAGAATTGCCGGCGCAAGTGTTTGTCCAGTGTGTTGTAGGGTCGTGCATATTCAGAAAGCAACGTAGCCACAGAACGCCGATCGGCGATTCATCAACGTTCCTGCGGACTGTCGCACAAACTCTACAGATTTGCAAACCAGGAAAATTTCTCTTGTTAAGTGTAGAAAAACAAGACCCAAACAGAAGGCGGCTAAGTACATTGGAACTGGCGTAAATTGGGGACCAGAAGGAAAATATGAGATAAACCCATATGCAAATTGGGACCGGAGGCATACGTAAATTGGGGACCACCCCTTCCAAGTAAAAGTGGAAGGTAACATTTTATTTTCGAAGAACATTTTCATTACCTTATTTTTAAAACAATACCTTTCCCAATTTTCTAGGCTTAGTTCTGACGTATTGATCTCGTGAGACTTGTTAGACACGCCGCAATTGCACATCTCGAGGAATATTTCAACCAAGCAATTGAAATAAATGATCTCTGGGGAACGATCAATTGTTACCTTACTGGATTCGTAATTTATTTATTTATTTATTTAGTCAAAAACAGTCAAAAAACTGTATGTTACGTATGGGGGAGAAAATCATCTACGCACGCTTTCTTGAGTTTCAGAGTCCCTTCCCAACAATTTAACTATTAATAGTTGAAAGATGAAAAAATAATAGTAATAATAATAATAATAATAATAATAATAATAATAATAATAATAATAATAATAAATTTAAAAAGCGAGAGATTAACATTTCAAAAACTAGATATTTTCGTTGCCGAATTGTAGAAAATTTATGCCGGAAATATGTGCGGCACAATAATTGACTTCCATAATGTAACCTTGTTACCTTATATCACATTTCATAGTTTAAAATGTTCAAAACTGTAGTCAGCTAGACCGAGAATCGAACTCGGGGCATCTGGTTTACGCTCATTTTAGCTCCTGAATTCTATCACTTATTAGGTCATTTTGTTTGTTTGTGGTTTATTTGATTAGCTTTGTTAGTTTTGTTTTGGTAGCTGAGCAAAAACTGAAAAGAGAAAAAGCATTGGATCAAAACCAGGAGACCCGAGTCCGATTACTTTAAACAGTTTGAACTCGGGAATAATCGTGCTGTTTGCGATTTCTGTCGGAATGTGGAGACAAGTTTCAGAAACGCCCAGGATAAAAGTATTGTAACATTATAGTCAATGATTCTCTCATCTTCACAAAGACAGAACTCCTCACAGGCAAATAACTGGCAGAGCTGCAACAGCACGTACTTTTTCGCATCACACAGGAAAAATTTGCAGCTTTTTTTGAGAAAAAAATTAAAATGTTGATGCATCAAGTGAAGTATAAAATCAAAATAACCGTTTTATATTTAACGGGATCTCAACAGCCAAATCGATCGGGGAAAATCAATATTGGTGAAAATGCTGCCCACAGTTTATGTTGTTTACAAACAGACGTATTACTGTAAAAAAAAATTCGGTTTCAAATACCCACGAAACGTGGTTTCTCACTACACCAAGTACGAAACGATGTATTTCTTACATCTAGGAGAACGAATTATCCACTTTTTCTGTATCGGGCTCATACCATACGCGTTTTTTCTGACGAAAACTATCCCCCGTTCGATACAGCGTTACAATACTTTCTCATTAGTAGTGTGAGTAATGGGCGTGAAAGTAATATAACCGGAAACTTAATCAGGGTAGCCTGGTGTACGAAATTCGACCACTAAGTGCTCACATCAATGAAGAGTATTTATTTCTTAAGTACAAAGCCAACCTTTTGACTTCCTTTCAAGAACTCTGAAGAAAAGGGCTATTTATTCCCTTGTACTCAGAAAGCGTGGGAGGAGGTTTACGGCGCCCAGATGAAAACCCGAACGAGGTAATATAGTCGACTGACGCCAGATCGATCGATTGATTGATTAGAGATTCTAGAGCGTCAACTGCGAAGGGCATTAGTCCGGTAAGTGTTGTGCATGTTGTTTCCTCGGGCGGTGGCGGTGACCTTCCCCCCCTAGACGGTAGGAACGACCTACCGTCGGCTAGCGGGGTTTTCCTCAACCAGGCATCTCCCACAAGCGGGGCACCGCCCTAGGCGGGCCAACTTCTAAGCGCCCGACCGGTCTCCCGACACATACGGTGGTGTTGTACATGTCAGTGTATGTGTATGTAAGTAAGGGGTGAGGATAGAACAAGGAAGAGGAAGGAAAATCGCGCGCGGTCCGTGGCCCGTTTGTTAGAGTAATGCTCAGTCATCTTCCTGATGTTGATCGGAGAAATCACGGAAAACTACCGACCGAAAAGACCGTTTGCCAGGTTACTGCTACGACATTCGACAGGAATGAATTGAACAAACTGCGGTTTATTACTGATCAGGGCAGCCGGCGGGTGGAGTTTTCCAGACAGCGGTTGAATTCAACACAGCTGGGTAGCTAGTGTCGAGAATCTGACACCGTCGGAATTCGAACCTTAGGACCTCTTTGCCAATGGTGTTGCAGACATAATGGTGTTACCACGGAGTAATAGCACCGATGTGTGAATTCGTCGTTAATTTAACATTTACAGACGACAGAATTAGGAACTATTCTTGTTTTGAAAGTAAGAGCCCCATCACCCAAAGGAAAATGCACGAATAGTGCCGACGTGAATCAGCATTTGACCAATGCTGACGACAATAAGACACTTCGGGAAAAAATTATTTTTGTTTTCGTGATTGCAGCGGAAAAATTAATTTCGTCAGGTTACTAAAAGAAAGTATTTTTCCTTAGCACATATCAACACAATGGTTTCTCCCAGCACTGAGCCGCTCACTGCCGTCTACATCATGTCTAAATAATTTCATTAAATTGTATCAACTCAATACGTGCGATTTATTCAGTAAACAGCCACCAACGACGTAAAGTTCGTGCCAAAAAGGCCCGCAATGTCGGCGGGCCCACGTTAAAGATGGCCTATTTCCAGGGGAAAGGTTTTCTAAAAAATATTAATTACTAAAACTTTCTCTAATAGTTTGCTATAGTTGATACCATGAAAGATTAAAAATCTTCCAAAAGAACGAATTTTTCCCGCTTCGGGAGCGTATGTAATCATTTCTAAACCATTATACTCTGTTAGTAACATTTATTTCTTATGAAGTAATTACTGATGAATAGGGGCGGATTTTAATGAAATGTCATTTTTTCTTTTCACTTTAGATAAATGCCGTTTAGTATAGAAATTAATTTTATATTATGAGACAAGAAAATGATCCATTTTTATACGTAATTTTTTGTATTTTTTGCTGATTTCGTCAATTTTAATTTAACTTTACTGGTTCTTACTTCAAATAATATTTACGAGATGCAACAAATGTTCTCCACAGAATTCCTGAGTACCTATACCTGGTAGGATTTCTTCGCTTAGAAGTTGCAATGCCAGTCAAGATTAATATGTAAACTAAGGTTCCTTTGATGTTAGTCAGCGCCATTGGCGAATCAGCCGATTTCAGGATAACTAAAGACAGAGATTTTCTGGTAAAGAACAGTCCAAACCAAAAGTTTGAAAGCTGAGTTCTCTTGTAGGAATAAAGAATCCTCGGTTACAGCAGTAACGCATCCAACAGCTTGAGTTGTTCATCCCACTGGTTTTGATCATATTTATTTACGTCATTTTTCTTTGCTTTCAAGGCATTTTTAAAACATTTTAGAAACATTTTATTGATCATTTCTGGCGATGGTCATCGAAAAATCAAGATCCGCTCACTACAGAAGAATATGAATTTGTTAAAGTATATTTTTATTACTTAAGGTCCTAACACTACTAGTGTTTGCTGCACACTTTTCGCGGTATCGGTGGATTCGGTGGTATAACGGTCAGCGTACTGGACTGTTGAAATCGAGTTTGCGGGTTCAAACCCGATCGCCGTGGATTTTTAAGGGTGAAAAAATCCTTCGTACGCCTTTCTTCGGAGGGGAAGTAAAGCCGGCTGTCCCATGTAGTAGATTTAGTGCATGTAAAATCCTCAAGCCTAAAACAAGCCTCTGAGCAAAATTGAGACCCGCTTGTTTCGTCGTCCAAGATAATACCCCCTTTCTTCGCTAGGTGGTGAAAGGAGCGTAGCGAAATTTGCGTGGTTAGACGGAAGAGCGGGCCTGATGGCCCGAGTCTCGCCACGTAAAATAAGGCATTGACTTAACTTTTTCTAAAGAGGTCCAGGATAAATGTTTTGCCCGCTCTCATTTCGTTACGCTGCTGGCGGTCACCTCGTGTAAACAGCCCGCAGCGCCCCACGCGCAAAAGCCAAAGGAGCGAGTACTGCGAGTGTGTTTGTTTTGCTGTCGAGCGTCGTACGAGGCGGAAGCGGGGCAGACGGACGTCCTCCCACAGGCGATCAGGCGGCAGGCGGCGATAAGGCCGTCGAGGGGCGGGGGAGGGGGCAGACGTGCGTGGGCCACACACAGCGCCGCGTATCGGCCGTGCAACGCACGCTGCGCCGTGCCGTGCTGTGCCGTGCCTATCGGCCGCCGCGCCAACCATGCGCACACGGAGACTGGCGCCGCGCCGCCCGCCGCCCCGCCCGCCGTAATCGCCACCTCTCGCCTTTCCATCGGCACTTGCTGCCCCCTGGAGCCTTACCAACTACGTAATTGCGTGGTGATTGCGACACTAGATTACAAATTACTATTGACATTTTTGGTATTAGTATTTTTATTGTCTTTGCCGCGTATTGGCTATCTTGGGACCATGCGAACCAACCCACCGGAGCTCAGTCACATTTATTCAGGGTAGGTGCACGTAACTTCTTTTTTGGGGGGAGGGGGGATCGGCATTTTCATGCTGAATTCCTTCGTACACCCAAGATTGTTAGCCCTGGGGGATAAGGTGAAATTATTATTATTATAATTATTATTATTATATAATAATAATAATAATAATAATAATAATAATAATTATTATTATTATTATTATTATTATTATTATTATTATTAATTCACGACTAAAACTGTTATGAGTTGTTAGAATATAAAGTTACTCCAGGTTGCAACCAGCTTCGTAAGGAGCAGATGTAGGGACAATCAATGCCTCTGCAATACTTGGCGCAAAATTTGAGCTGTTCCAAATAATGCAGACTTGGACTTCCCAGTCTTTTGAATGACCTGGGAGTTTAACCAAGTTACACAAATTTTGCGGAACAAACCCAGAGCTCCGATAATTATCGGGACGACCTGTGGTTTTACGCCCAACATTAGCCTGATCTCGATTTCCAAACTCTCGTATTTAATCCGTTTCTCTGGCTCTTTGTTTACGACGTTTTGATCGCATGGCACAGCAACATCTACAAGTAGAGACGATTTTTTCCCCAAATCCCGAATAACAATATCTGGTTTGTTACCTGCTATCATGCGATCAGTTTGATTGTGTTGGTCGTACAATATTGTACACAGTCTAACAGACGTCACCGGTTTTCGTGTGTGTTCGTACCACTTGGCGCAAGTGTTTGGAACTTCGAGGACGGTACAGAGCTAACCCGGAATTAACTACACTCCCTGTCGTGTCTTTTCAAGTATTCGGTCTTTGCTACAATTGGACCAGCTGAGACGATATGATCAAGGGTTCTACTTGTTCCTGGCAAATGCGGCATTTATCATCTTGGGAAATTATTAGAACCGCTTTATCATAACGTCGTGTTCTCAACGCCTCATCTTGGGCAGCTGTTACAACTGCTTCCGATTCCGACATCATTCTTCCCCTTTCAAGCCACATAAATCGGCATTGATCGTTATTGATCTGCACTTTGTTCATTTTCTAGATACTGTCCGTGGAGTGTTTTGTCTCTCCAGAATTTCTTTAACATTTTTTGTGTCTCATATTTCATGTTAAGTAGCAACAGTTGTTCAGTGTCTCTGTTATTCTGCGTATCTTGCATTATCTTGTTCACAATGCTTCTTGAAACATTTGTAATGCCTGTGTTTCTCATCCTTCGGTCAGATTCCATCACCTGCTTCAGAGAGTCACCTTGATGGCTGACTACATACTTTCCGATCCCGACTATTGCATTGTGCCAGGCGCCTCCAATTTATCTCAGGCCTCTTCCTGTTTCCTTATGTGACACATGAAGTCTATGTACGTATACATCAGCTCGAGGGTGGGCGACATTATGCATTGTAAGCAATTTTCGTTTTTTTCGATCCATATTCTGAATTATTATTGTTATTATTGTTGTTATTATTGTTATTAATATTATTGTTGTAGTTATTGTTATTAATATTATTGTTGTCGTTATTGTTATTATTGTTATTATTGTTGTTGTAGTTGTTAAGGTCTCTAGCATTACTCATGGGCACTAGCTCCCCGTGGCGTGGCTCCGAGTTCTATTCCTAGTCGAGGCAAAAACAGAGTTGTAGCTTTCCTTTAAAATTACCTGGTTCTGTAGTGTGTGAAGAACAAAAAGCTCAGGCAGGCGGAGGGAGCTACTTGCGGTGAAGGGAAGCCATGGGGAACTTCCAGCTTTCAAACAACACTTTAGTTGCTGCGATTGGTTGAGTAGTTCATCCGGAAAAGGGGTGTTTAAATAACACGTTTCAGAAATAAAACATTATTATTACTATTATTATTATTACTATTATTATTATTACTATTATTATTATTATTATTTTCATTATTATTATTATTATTATTATTTTCATTATTATTATTTTGATTATTATCATTAGTTTCCTCTCCAGGAATCCCATCCTACTTTTCTACGGTCTCCTATCCGTTTTGTTGGCAGTTCTCTGTTCCGTTTTCACAGATACTGTTTTCAAGATTCAAATGGGAGTCTAAAATAGCATTTTCTAGAAACAGCATCGTGAATAAAACAAACTCGTAGTCATTATACTGGGTGGTCATATGCAATGAATATTACAAAGAAAGATCATTTCCTTCCGCATAAGTGCTAATGTAAAATTTAGAGTAAGAATAAAAATGTGAATCACTTAAATCATTACTTTTATACAATGATTTCTTTTTAGTTGTAATTTTTCATTGCTTACATATCGTTTCGCACCCCTACTTTAGCCAGAATAAATATCTTTTGCTTGTCTATATTAGTGTAAATAAACGCATGTTTTAGGTAATATAAATGGCTTTATTCCGGCATATTTTAAGTAAAATAAATGCCTTCATGCCTACAGGTTTTCAGAAAAAATGCCTTCATACCTGCCTATTTTCGGTAAAATAAAAGCGTTTGTGCTTTGCGGGGCGGAGCGGGGCGGAGCGGGGCGGAGCGGGGCGGAGCGGGGCGGAGCGGGGCGGAGCGGGGCGGAGCGGGGCGGAGCGGGGCGGAGCGGGGCGGAGCGGGGCGGAGCGGGGCGGAGCGGGGCGGAGCGGGGCGGAGCGGGGCGGAGCGGGGCGGAGCGGGGCGGAGCGGGGCGGAGCGGGGCGGAGCGGGCGGAGCGGGGCGGAGCGGGGCGGAGCGGGGCGGAGCGGGGCGGAGCGGGGCGGAGCGGGGCGGAGCGGGGCGGAGCGGGGCGGAGCGGGGCGGAGCGGGGCGGAGCGGGGCGGAGCGGGGCGGAGCGGGGCGGAGCGGGGCGGAACGGGGCGGAGCGGGGCGGAACGGGGCGGAGCGGGGCGGAGCGGGGCGGAGCGGTGCGGAGCGGGGCGGAGCGGTGCGGAGCGGTGCGGAGCGGGGCGGAGTGGTGCGGAGCGGGGCGGAGCGGGGCGGAGCGGGGCGGGGCGGGCGGAGCGGGGCGGGGCGGGGCGGGGCGGGGCGGGGCGGGGCGGACGCGGGGCGGGAGCGGGGCGGGAGCGGGGCGGGAGCGGGGCGGGAGCGGGGCGGGAGCGGGGCGGGAGCGGGGCGGGAGCGGGGCGGGAGCGGGGCGGAGCGGGGCGGAGCGGGGCGGAGCGGGGCGGAGCGGGGCGGAGCGGGGCGGAGCGGGGCGGAGCGGGGCGGAGCGGGGCGGAGCGGGGCGGAGCGCGGCGGAGCGGGGCGGAGCGGGGCGGAGCGGGGCGGAGCGGGGCGGAGCGGGGCGGAGCGGGGCGGAGCGGGGCGGAGCGGGGCGGAGCAAGGGAGCGGGGCGGAGCGGGGCGGAGCGGGGCGGAGCGGGGCGGAGCGGGGCGGAGCGGGGCGGGGGGCGGGGCGGGGCGGAGCGGGGCGAGCGGGGCGGGGCGGGGCGGGGGGCGGAGCGGGGCGGAGCGGGGCGGAGCGGGGCGGAGCGGGGCGGAGCGGGGCGGAGCGGGGCGGAGCGGGGCGGAGCGGGGCGGGGCGTCGCGGCGGCAAGCGGCGCGTGATAAGGATGAGCCATCGCCGGAGCCTAATCCTACGAAATACGGCTTCGTCCTCGCCCCAGTAACGCCTCTGGCTCTTCGTGCAACGTTCCCGCTCGGCACTATGCACCTGATAAGTGCACTCCACTCGCGTGACGATAAGAGCGACTGCGCCGCAAGCCTCTGTTTTGCGCAGCGCGTGAATGACTCGAGCGGGGATACACGGACTGGCGGCTCTCGGTCGAGGCTTCAAACCAGAACACTTGAAACGTTTTCACAGAGAGACGGACGCAGTTAAAGAGTTTTAATAAGAAGAATGATGGCGGAGGTTTTTTAAACATTAAATATATTGTTGGTACAGTAACCAAAGGACACGGTTTCGGTTTATGGTTTTAAATATCTTCATAATTTCGTGCTATTTGTTACTCTACGTTATCGTTTTAAGAAGTGTAAACAGCAATCTCTAGGTTTTCGGGCGTTTTCACGTACTTATAAACAATTCTTATCAGGTGCTTCAGGCAGAAAAGGGACTATTTCTTTTTATTAGAGAATTATTAGTTCGTTGGTGCAGTTTGTTTCAGAGTATTTACCTAAATAGATTGTTAACCGAAACCAGAACGTGAGTGTGTTATGGATGTATTATCCGCTCCCAAGCGGATCAGACGAAAATTCGTTCAGCGTGTTCAAATAAGATGTGGTTTTTTCTGCAACTACCAACGAATGACACCGACCAGTTCAAGTAAAGAAGAACCTCGATAAATCGAATCTGGGGGAGGGAGAAAAATGTTGTACTTATAAGATATTCCGACACACATGAAGACTCGTTTCAGTGAGGATAAATGAGACGATTTTGTAACGTATTGTAGGGCTACAGTTAGCAACCGCCACAAAGGGCGGCGGCAGAGGATTAGACGCCAGGGGCCAGGCAGGATGTGACACGCCGAGGTATTCTGAGAAATCCTAAGAGCTAGGGAAAGGGATGCCCAAAGTGCGGGACAGCGCATTTTTGCCGCGTGCCGCGTGACAAATTCTTGGAATCCATGGAAATGGATGTCCAAAAATGCCTGGCAAAGCGGCTAGTGCGGGCCGTGTGCAAAACCCAGTGACGTTTCAGGTCACGTGGGTGGTAGCTATATAAGAGCGAACGCAGAGCGCGGGGGTGGGGTTTGTTGAGCTGAGTGGGAACCCTCGTGCGAACGCACAAACTTGCGCCCAGGGCGGTGCGGAGCCGAGCTAGGCTCGTGCGGCAAACCATGTGTTGGGACGCCGTTGTGGACTATATCCACTGGTGACAGAGGTCGCCGGAGCTGTCTGCTGTGTGCGGGAGGCTCGCTGAGGAGTGGCGCGGGTCACGAGTCAGTTATTCATTTTTAAGGATCGCTCCTGCGATCAGGGAAGTAAAGATCTACCAGAGCTGAGTAACTTAAATTATTACTGTACATATTGTGAATAAACCTGTACATATTTATCATTGAAGCTCGTGTCTGTGATTATTGTGTATTCCCACAACGTCACAATTTAAATAGGAATAGGGTTTGATAAAACAATTTTCTATAGTGTACTCTCTACACACTTAAAGGTGCTTAACTTATTTGTTGTAACACAAAAACCTGTTACAATTTTATCTTCCAACGTTTTGTGCGATTAGAACACAGCACGCAGGATTTTATGACGAACAGAATTCACATTTTGAGTCTTCTTCGCATTGATTGATCGAATACCTTTCAAAATGAATCTGAGAAAATCCGTCAACACTTGATCTGAAAGTTCACAGATAACTTAGCTGCTTAGAATACTTAAATCATTGTTACCGCTGTTATTCAATTTTGGAACCGCTCATATATTTAACCGCCTGATACAAATCTGAATATGAATACGGATGTTATTCCTAATGTATTCAGGAACTTTAGACACGAGAAGACTAATTTCAAGAAACGAAATATATCAAAGTGGAATCAAAACAAACAACAGCATCACAAGAAGTGGTATTGTACTTTTTACTCCCCAATAACAGTTAACAGAAAAGCTAAAACACTATATCCCCAAGGAAGGAAGTGTTCGAAACGAATTAAACTAAATATTATTTTGAACTGCATAATACCTGAAAATTTTAAAATCACTTTAGGTAAAACCGTCGTGAATGGTCACTTCAAAGTAAAGGTTTTGTTTTTGATCTTGCTTGAATCATGCGGAGCAATGACTAACTTCAAAGGACAATGTTATTGCTGGGTGAAATCCCGTGACTTGGGGAAAAAAGTGCCTCGTCATGCGCTTGTAGTCCGTAAACCAATGGCGCATTATCTTATCGATCGGCGCACGCTCGTCGGCTGCCACAACACAGCCCACGCCGCCCACAGAACGATCACCCCGCCCTCTGGCCCTCCCTCCTTCCGCGCTCACTCTCTCTCTCCGTCTCTCTCTCTCTCTCTCTCTCTCTCTCTCTCTCTCTCTCTCTCTCCGCCTCTGTCTCTCCGTCTCTCTATCTCTCTCGCTCTCTTTTCTCCTCTCTTCTCTCGCTCTTTCTCTCTTCTCCCGCCCGTTCTTTCTCTCTTCTCTCCTCTCTCGCCCACTCTTTCTCTCTTCTCTCGCTCGCCCGCTCTTTCTCTCTTCTCTCGCTCGCCCCCTCTTTCTCTCTTCTCTCCTCTCTCGCTCTTCCTCTCCCTCTTCCTTCTCTCCTCTCTCTGCTCGCCACCTTATTCACTTCTTTTTTCGCTCCTCGCCGTCCTAAACTCCCTCAACTCTCTTCTTTATCTTCTCACCGCCCCGTCCTCTCTCCTCTTCCTTGCACTCTCTTTACCATACAGCCCCCTCCACCCTCACCGTCTCTTTCTCTCCTCGCCCCCCCCCCCGTCCTCTCCCTGTACTGAGCGCCCTGATTCGCCCGTTCTCTCTATTGACTCTTTCCCTCTCTGTTGACTAACAAATCGCGTCACTACAACCACTCTACCGTTCTACCATAGAAGAAGAAGGTATCTTCTTTCCTCAATGGTTCTACTCCCCTCTTCCACATTCACAGCTTATTCACATATCCACTATCTGACCACTCACATTTTTTTACCCTGTAAGCTGTGAACTTTCGTACAACCACCCGTCCTTCTTTCTGGTGCCTCGCTCCTTCCCGCTCGCCGAGATTCTCTCCTCTGTGCGTCTCGGTTCACTTCGACTACGCCTCGTCAGCGGCGGGGCCGACTGCAGAGCGCCAGTGACCTCGCAGGATTTCCCAATTGGCGCACTGGCATTGCACACGGGCCAGCCAGTGCCAAAATGCTCCGACGAGGACAATCTTCTCTCGGAGCATCGCATTTCGCATTACGTCACAACTTGAACTCAAATATGCCTTCGTTCTTCTGCGTTTTCTTAAAAGTATAACCTGAATATTTCAGATAAAGATAAATGGAGCTCGTATCGTCTCACGAAAAAACATCACTAGAAAATGTAATTTATTTATTTAAAAGCCTAATTTATATATTTATTACGTATACATTTATTTATATGCATCTTCGGTGACTGTCATATTACAGTACAATTACTTATTTGCATTTTCGGCGACTGCCAGGATTTTAATGATGGATTAACAAATGTACATAACACTCCTAAATCTTGTTTCAGGATTGGTATAAATTTTGTATGTGTGCTATTAACGTAAAATTAGTCCTATACTATTGTAATTAACATAAATTATTATATTCATTGTTATTATTATATGATATGCATGATCCATGAGTTCTAGAGTAAAAATGAATTTGGAGGGTGAGCCCAAAACACTTCTAGACGAAAATCAAAGATTCTTCATATCGGCACGTCAGAACAATTATTCCAAAATTGTATACATAATTTTGATACTTGAAAATTATATTTATGTTCATTATAAAACTTATAAATGTTATTTCATTTAGTCTGATCAACAGTTAACAAACGACAGTTCTTACATTTCTTGCAATACTTAGAAATGTTCTTACATTTCTAAAAAAGGTAGCTTCTTCGAATATTTAGTATTTGCAACCTTGTTCCGTGATGTAATCTCGACAACCGACCGATATATTCACGGTCAAAAACGAAATAATGGAAGAAGTTCATCTACAATGCTTCGTTGAAATTTAAGAACTATGTTTGCGTATTATTACACTCAAAGGTAGCCTGACATCATGTGTTACTGTGGTGAGGCCAATAACTTTATTTCGCTTCGAAGGAGACCAAAAATATGTTCTTACATTTCTAAAAAGATAGTTTCTTCGAACACAGAGTATTTGCAATCTTATTCCGTGAAGTAATCTCAGCGCTCGACCCATATATTCACCGCCGAAAACGAAAGAGATGCAAGAAGTTATAAATAAAAAACAAACAGAACATCCAAACAGAAATATCGATTGCGGTTTATTTATTGTACCTGAGCAGGGCCCTAGATCACAGCTTACCAGATGGGATAACGGTCTATCTTATCGCCATCCACAGTATACAAACACGCCGACATGACCTTCCCATTGCATCGATCTCAGGCGTAGACTTTCCAATGAAGCAGCCTATAACTGTAATCGCATTTTAAGCTGAATATAACCGCCGTTCAGTATGAAGGACCCAAAAGTACGCAACGACCAATGACGTACTGAATTTTCTGATTAACTTACACGTTCGATTCTATATGTTTCAAGTGTGTTTTTCACTATTCAGAATTTCATTTAAATAACAGTATTGAGACGCGTTATTATGGATTTCAGGGTACCGAGTAGAAGGTAGATTGTCGAAAAAACATGTCTTTGTATACACTTAGAGCTAACTCAGTAAACCGTAAATTAATCCTTGCTACGTTCAGCTACCAAGGAAGCATCCAGAGCTGGGCTGTGCAGAATTAAACTGCGTTCTTAATTCCCGTGATGGTAGTTGTTCTTACCGAGTTACGGATTCGTGTGCATTTGTAGAGGCAATACCAATGCCTTCACCGGCCGTACGCGCATGAAATCTGCTAGTGGGCCCTGCAGTAGAGATGCGACATCTAAGCCGATGTTTTCAAAACATCGACGTTTCTATAGAAATATCGATGAAGTGGTGGTGGCACCGATGTTGCTCCGTACGACACGACGGACTGGGTTTATCTCAGAGCCAACATCGCCACTGTGTGTGCAACGTCTCTAACCGGGCGGCCTTAGGGTTGGAGTTCCGTCGGTGGCGAATTTTCCACATTAACGTAAACCAGGATTTTTCAAACAGTGCGCCGCGGCTACAAGGGGCGTCGCGGTGATTTATTATAAATGATCTTTAGATGTGATTTACTTTAATCCTTGAGTTATTTATGTATTTTGTACTATCATACTATATGATATTTGTAACGTATGACTTATTTTACTAATTAATTATGGATTAAATTAACCGGGCAAGTATCTTACTAATAGCTTATTATATCACTTACTCATTTGTGTTGAATATTTATTAGATCTATATTAACCTTCATATTTGAAACATATCATTTAGGTCAAGAGATCCGTGGTCGAAAAAAGTTTGAAAATACCTGGCGTATACAATAACGAGGTCGAATTCGGCCGCAGTCTGGAGGAGAATGCTAGCGGTCGGCTGACGGCTGCTCTGAGCGATACTTTTTCGTAGTTTCTGCGATCAATACCAGGTGAATGCCGGAGCAGAATCCTAGCAAACGGGTGACGCATCGTGCCCGATCTTTCCTCTCTCTTCCTAACCTATTCTCTCCTCTGTCTACACACTTACATGCACTACACCACCGCAAATGTTGGAAGAACTGTCGGGAGCTTCCTGCCTGTTGGGTGGGACGCGCTTGTGCAATGTTCCATTCGCGCACATTTTCTTGCGCTTCGGAATCCTTTACCAACAGTTGACCAACAGTGCAATATAATAAAAAATACCACGAGAGTTAACGATATTTCATATTAGGAAATTTACGATCACGCGTAATAGAAACGTTTTTCGTCAAAAAAAAAAAAAAAAAAAAAACTAACAGATTTGATAACATAGTACTACCGTTGAAATAGTCACAGCATCCATGCATCTCACATATGACGAAATAAGAGCTCAAGAAAACGTGCGCAGATTGTATTAGATGCAAGAACGTGACAATTAATATTAATTGCAAATCCATTACCGGATGTACCGTACCACATCATATAATGTTCCGGTTTCGGTTATGGTTATTAAAATATTTAGGTTTAGTTCCGACTTTAATAACAAAAGTTTTCGGTTCAATTTTTGATTTTTTTAGAACGGTTTCTATCGGTGTTCCTTAAGTATAATTAAATAATATAAACGTAATGATAATGCTAAAAAACCTTCCATAAATCGAATTCTTTGACGATTCCTTTCCCGTCTACGACGAAAACCTTGATAATTTAAAATAAATAAAAAATAAACCACAAAATGACCGTTCTTTGAAACATTGAGACATGTTGCTTAAACAATTAAATACTTCTCCAAACTCGAACACAGAGTAACAATGAGCAGAAATGATGAACACTTTAAAAGTGAAACTGGAACCGAAACTGCTTTATTCGGTTCAGGAACCAGGAAAATATTTAATAAAGAATAACGGTTTCGGAGTCTCTCTCACTATTACAATCGTTGTTAACGGTTTCATTTGTATACTTTTTACGTTAATCGTGTTTACGGAGTAAATGAACGAGAAATTAACGCACGTCAACTACGGCAGTCGACTGTCCCGTTAGCGTAGTGCATGCTATGTCCCGAAATGTGGCAGTGCCCCCCCCACTGAAATGGGAGATCCGTCTCCTATACTTTGGTTTTCGGAACGCAGTAGTATTATTATCAAGATGGAATATGACACGTTTTGCGTCCTTCTCAGTCCTGCCGCAAAATGTCGCATGATCGCAACCGTATCAAGCAGTACTTTGTTTTATTTGTGTCTTTTTTACTAGATTATATTTCCACTTAGTGGCTTTGACGAGGTAAGTGGGAGTCCATGAGCTACGCTCCCACCTACACATTTAGATCGTCTTACATTTACATTTAGATCTGGACTTTTTTATGACATTTATTATTTTACATAAAATTAACATATTTTGTAATTACATTGAGTTTTTTTAATTCTATATATTCTTATCTACGTTCACTCCTTATTTCATCACCTATTAGCTGCATCTAGATACTATTGGGCGTTACCATCCTCAGTACGGGGATCTGGGTGGTTTAGAATAGTTGCGAACCAAATATTTTTATTCTGAAATGTCCAATCATATTGGGAATCCAATAGCACGATTTTTACTGCCAACAATACTCGGGCAAGGTAACCGTTTCCATTTAAATATTAGCCGTGCAAACTCGTAATTTACGCAAAATCATTCCTTCATTAATTAATGTGCATACAATCGTTAAAATACGTAACAATCTGCATATTTTTCATACTAGCGTAATATCAAGAAAAAATATTAGTGAAGTGAAAATACCTGTTAGTGAAATGAGTTGTTCTTTCAAGAAATGAAAGTAAAGTTCCCTAGCAACAATTCAGTTACGTAAATGACTTATTGTAATTCAGTGAAGTAATTCTAAAGTATGTACATAAATTAGTAACATATTTATCATTGCTCAACTCTGGTTCGCCAATGATCTTGCTTGTCCTTTATTGTTTTCTAGGAGAGATGATAAAGACAGTTTTAGACATTGTTAAGGGTTCGCTAATATTCTTAGCATACCTAATCATCATGAATACATTTAAAGTTTAACTCTATTTTTATTCTTTATTTTGGTCAATTAACATAGCCTTTTCGATGTATCGTCAGTATAAAAGAAAAGTGACACTTCAGGTATACTTATTTTGCAAGAGAAGGGTTTGATGCTGAACGAACGTTTTATTTCGCAGTCAAAGACAGTGTTTAAGTCTCTTCAACGGATGTCTTGTGGACTATGTGTCATTTTCAGTAAAAGTACACTATTTTCTCAATAGAGCTTTTCATTTGTTCCATCTTTACGTATGACAATTTTAGACATTTTGTTTCTTGTACACCGACGAAACATTAAATGCAATAGTGTAAATTACTGACGAAAAGAGTTTCGTTACAGAATGCAAGTAATATAATCATACACGCCAAAGGTTCCTTCGGGTTTTCTTGTACTACTTCAACGAATAAAATTAATGTAATATTAATAAACTGAAATTGCGTTTGGTTTTCTTGGAACAAATTATTTTAAATTAATTTCACACTATAACTAAATTCGGTATTTAATGTAGTTGTGGATGTGCTTTTCCTCGTTTAAGGTATCTATAATCTTCTGAATAACCTAAACAGAAATCTGTTCTACGCCCCATGCTCTTATTTTTTGTGTCAAGTTTCTTTCTTTCAAGAACGTCTTCGCCTTATGTGATACTACTGTGTTGAGCATACTCCGAGTTTTATACGTTTATGGTATAGAACGATGAGTAGATCAGCAAATAAGGGCAAGTCGGAAATGCGAGGCGAAAGATTTATGGACCCTAAAGTAAATGGAACACAATAAATACACTTAACCCCAACAGTGTCATGAAGTTGGTTCGAGTTGGATGTCTCTGGCACAGGTCATGGTGAAGCATGTACTCACAGCTGAGAAAAACAAATACACAACTAGAAAGTGACATAGCAAGAGCCATAAACGTAAATAGACGAAAGAAAGACTAATTTGATGATTTCCGAGTGTTTTTCAATGCCAACATTTTCAACTTTATTGCTATGCACAAATGAGAACATATTAAAATGAAGTCATTTCATTTAAAACATAACATGGAACGCTATTCGTTTCGATTACTACATCATACGTTTAGAACAATTTACCGTTTTTCAGAAATCTAACCAATATCTAAAATTTAAAATATCAGAATGTTTAAACGATTCTTAAAGCTTTTAAACAATGTCACATAGCCAAAATTAAAAAGCTTAGGAAGTCAAGTGTAAATTATCTCTCATTTTAAAAACAATGTCCCCCCGTTCCTTTGACAAAACGTGTTTGCATACATTAACTAGCTCTTCTTTTGTTTCGTTCAGAACAAATAAAGAATACAATAACCACCTCAGCCCCCTTGACACGTCTTTTGTAAGACGCAAGAAGGTATAGAGACGGAAAGTTCCATTCTTCATTCGGAAGGAAAGGGGCCACGAACCCTGCCATCCCCATCCCCACGCGTGCATGTTTGACGGGGCGCTCGCGCGTGTGGCCGCTTCTATTTATAGACGGGAGCGCTCATGCATAAATGCGGCGGCGACGGCGGTTGTGGTGACTGCAGTGGCGGTGGTGGCGGCGGCGGTAGCGGTGGCGGCGGCGGTAGCGGTAGCGGTAGCGGTGGCGGGGGCGGCGGGGGCGGCGGGGGCGGCGGGGGCGGCGGGGGCGGCGGGGGCGGCGGGGGCGGCGGGGGCGGCGGGGGCGGCGGGGGCGGCGGGGGCGGCGGGGGCGGCGGGGGCGGCGGGGGCGGCGGGGGCGGCGGGGGCGGCGGGGGCGGCGGGGGCGGCGGGGGCGGCGGGGGCGGCGGGGGCGGCGGGGGCGGCGGGGGCGGCGGGGGCGGCGGGGGCGGCGGGGGCGGCGGGGGCGGCGGGGGCGGCGGGGGCGGCGGGGGCGGCGGGGGCGGCGCTCTCCGGGAAACCGCATGAATATGCGCGCCGTCTTCGTTTGAGAATTGGGGATCGCTGGCGCTAAACTTAGGCCGCGCCGGCGCCACGCTGTTTTCCTCAATGCCACTGTGCGCATCGCTGAGCGCATTCTCTGTGATTTACACGCTAGAATTTGGAGCACCAAGAAGGGGAAAAATAAAGTCAAGTATAATAGAAAAAGAAATCTATACTAATGAAACTGAATTCAACGATATCTAACAGACATCCATACCTCAAAAAGTTGTGTATAAATATGCAAATTTTTATAGGCCCTTCTCCGCGATCGTCGCTGTTTCCTTGCAAAGTTCCTTACAAAGTAATTATAATATCGTTATTATTCATTAGTCAACTTGACTAACAATAATTTTACACTTACAGACAAAATATTTTTTTCGAATAATTTATAGTTTTCGTACCCCCCCCCCCGCTGTGGATGGGGGGCTCCTTAGCACATGCTTATTTAGCCTCTAGGTAAATCCGGTCGTGCGTAACGATCATTAACGGTACGTAGTGATAGGAGACTCTGGGCAATGAACGTGTGCCACAACAGGGAACAAGATGTTTTATCAATCGAGACGGGATTCTGTGCTGTCAAATTACACATTTCCATTCGGAGAGACTCTGAAATCAACAGTACGTTTCTGCGTTAAACTGACGCCGTCTTGGATGCGGTGTGCTGGGTTCTACGAACCAGTCTACTTTGCGTCCAACTTTTTTAATTCAATATCCCTTTTTATTACTTTCCCCTCGCCAGTAGCTCTGGTCGGGCGGTCGTTCATTTTTCATATGCGGGGAATACGTACGCTGCAACTCATTGGCTTTTGCTGCAAAGAAAGGAGCAGTGCTTAATAACTTATTACTAACAATCTGTGGTTGAATCCGGCGCTTTGGCCAGTAACTGAAGGTTCGTATGGATGATTTTGTATTCTTTTGACGTTTTTTACCATAATCTTGTTTTTGTTTCTCGTTCATTCACGCATTCATACTTATACTGCGGTTTTTACTGAGCTGCGTTTGAAGTAAATCAGCTGATACGGTGTCATCCAATCGGTAGACTGAACGCCACCATTATGACGTCACTGTAGTGACGTTAAGGTCCCGACTGGACTGTACCGTAACAGCTGACCAAATGTCAAACGCAGCAATGTAAAAATTGCGGTGTATGTCTATTTACATACTTAACATTCACACTTTCACTCAACTTTATTTGCACCATGTACACTTCACTTTGCACCAGGACGCCGACTATGCTCTAAGCGTCCGTGGCGGTCAGGCACTGAGCCCTAGCGACGGTATAGAACGATTTCCCTAAGGATGAGCCAAAGTGACAGCTAGTGCTGGCAACATAACTGTGAACGTTCTGCGGTCGTTGTGTCCTCGAGCCCATGAGATTCCCTTCCTGCATTTGGTCGTTTGCAGTTGGCTAACTTGTAAATGGCTTCGAACTTTTGTGATGTCCTCGTCCGACGAAAATATAGTGCGCTTTGAGAAATAATTGAAATTAGGAAGTGCAGTGTTATGTGCTCTTCTGTATAAATTCTGTTTTCCCAATAATATTATATTGAATTTACTTTTCGTGTGATAAATATTACGTTTATTTTAAAACCGTGATGGGTACTGGTGCTCATATTTCCGTCTATTGTGCTGTTGTGTGGCGAGCTGTGATTGAGAGCTTTCCATTTACATTCGTGTCACTTGTCTTTACAGATTGTGAGAGCATGTTAAGAGATTTTTCCACATACGTATTTAAATTTAAATATTTCCCGGACTCGCGTACGTGCATATACCTCAGCGAAACTCTTAGATTTCTGCATGGGGATGTTTTCACAGGAGCCATTAGCACTTTACGAAGGGGCGTGACTGAACAGCTGTCGCGGCGGAGGGATAATTCTCTGAAATACATGTGATGTTCACTTGTTATCACGAACTGTCACTTTGGCTCATCCTTAGGAAAATCGTTCTGTAGCCGGCGGCTCCACGGGCCCCGCGTCATCTTCGGCCGCCGGCGCCTCGCCCGTCTCGCAGGCGGCCTCTCGCCGCAGTTCGGAGAGCTCTGCGAGAAGCTGCGGCGGCAATATTCACTAACCCTAGAGCAAGCGTTCCTTTTTACTTGCTTCGGCGGGCGCGCGGTGAATTCCGCTCTCCGCTTTGTTATTTCGAAATGTGTGTCACTTGTGCTCCACCCGGAGCGTCGCGTGACTCCTGACAAGCAGAGCAACTCACGAGGGACGCGCACTGAGCGCTCCTCTAGGCACCTCTTCAAGTTAATGCGGTGGAGCCACGATGTACGGTCTTTGATATTCCCCCTTCACCCCCCCTTTCTTTGTATTACACGCTGATATGTAATAAGGACTGTATACAGTCGAGATTTTATTAACTTGAAAAGTTGATTTTTTCCACTTCATTTTATTGATTTTTGTTGGTTGTACATATGTTGGTTTAAGTCTAAACTTGACATATGTTTGAAAGGCTTGCGTGCTACCTTATATTTAAAACTTAATTCTAAGACTTATCTCTAACATAAGGTTCAGAAGCGGCAGAACTAGTACCTTATAGATTCACTAGATGGCAGTAGCAGTAAATATGAAAACAATTTTTAATCTAACAGCTGTGTCTGTAAAAATAAAATTAAAGAAAATTATATTATTTTGTTAAAATTTGAACCAATAACATTATATATAATGATCTTAAACATCGTGGTTTACATAAAATTGATATTTTTCCTCTTTGACAAGGATTGGATATGAAGGAAGTCCTAGTGACTGGTGACAAACCACGGTGCATTGGTTATTGTTCTGAGAAATTGGTTGTGAATGATTTTTATTGATATTTGTAAGCCGAGTCAAAAGCCACACCGGACCACAGGGATTTCACAGAGGAAGAGGTAAAAGGGCGCCAGAGTGCCGCTAGTCGAGCGCCGCAGGGCTGCGCGTGGAGGGCAGATGAAAGTCACGTGCTTCGGCCCTTTACAAGAGACAGTCGCGAAGCCTCCCGCGGGCAACGCATTTGGGTTTTCTCCCAGTAATACGGCAAAAATTAAATTATTATATACATAACCATTCACTCATTCATTCCATTCACTCACTCATTCATTCCATTCACTCATTCCATTCACTCACTCATTCATTCCATTCACTCATTCCATTCACTCACTCATTCATTCCATTCACTCACTCATTCATTCCATTCACTCATTCCATTCACTCACTCATTCATTCATTCACTCATTCCATTCACTCACTCATTCATTCATTCATTCATTCCATTCACTCACTCATTCATTCATTCATTCATTCCATTCACTCACTCATTCATTCATTCATTCATTCCAGTCACTCACTCATTCACTCATTCATTCCAGTCACTCATTCATTCCAGTCACTCATTCATTCCAGTCACTCATTCATTCCAGTCACTCATTCATTCCAGTCACTCATTCATTCCAGTCACTCATTCATTCCAGTCACTCATTCATTCCATTCATTCACTCATCATTCATTCATTCACTCATCATTCATTCATCATTCATTCATTCATTCACTCATTCATTCATTCATTCACTCATTCATTCATTCATTCACTCATTCATTCATTCATTCACTCATTCATTCATTCATTCACTCATTCATTCATTCATTCACTCATTCATTCATTCACTCATTCATTCATTCACTCATTCATTCATTCACTCATTCATTCATTCACTCATTCATTCATTCACTCATTCATTCATTCACTCATTCATTCATTCACTCATTCATTCATTCACTCATTCATTCATTCACTCATTCATTCATTCACTCATTCATTCACATCACATTCATTCATTCACTCACTCATCATTCACTCACTTCACTCATTCATTCACTCACTCATTCATTCACTCATTCATTCATTCATTCACTCATTCATTCACTCATTCATTCACTCATTCATTCACTCATCATTCACTCATTCATTCATTCACTCATTCATTCACTCATTCATTCACTCATTCATTCACTCATTCATTCACTCATTCATTCATTCTCATTCATTCATTCACTCATTCATTCACTCATTCATTCACTCATTCATTCACTCATTCATTCACTCATTCATTCACTCATTCATTCACTCATTCATTCACTCATTCATTCACTCATTCATTCACTCATTCATTCACTCATTCATTCACTCATTCATTCACTCATTCATTCACTCATTCATTCACTCATTCATTCATTCACTCATTCATTCACTCATTCATTTATTCATTCATTCCATTCACTCTCACTGGACTACACCATAGCTTCCTTGCAGCTGAGCCGCTGGCAGGCCGAGGCACGCAGCGTCCGTTGTGCCCCTCGGGCAACGCGCAGCGTAAGTGGTTAAGAGAGGAGGAGGGGTGGGGCGGGGGCGGAGGCGGCACGCGTGCCTCGTCAAGTGACATCACGCGCCGACCAAGTGCTCGCGCCGCGCCATTCCGCCGCCCACACACTCGTAAATGCGAATGGCACGCAGGCACGAGGAGCCAGCGGCATTGGACAGCGCCACTTTTGCCTCGGGCTTCAAGAAACCGCACTTGTTGGTTTCGATGAAATGATCAAATTCAATTAATATACATGCACAGTGCTTGGTTGTCCGGGTGACGCCGCGCCGAAGGCTGTGTTGCCAAAGTTTCGACCATCTTGTCTTGATCTTCCTCAGGGCTGGTCAGCTGAGGAGAACCATGACGAGATGGTCGGAAACGACGACAACACAGCCTTCGACGCGGCGTCAAGATCATTTACATGACTCTGGCCGCGAAAGCCAATGACTTACGTGATTGATTGATTGGTTAGTGATTCCGCGCGCGTGAACTGCTAAGATCAATAGTTCCGTAAGTGTGGTGCATTTTTATAGGCGAGAGGTGGCAGTGATCTTCCCCCACTGGATGGCGAGATCAAGTTCCCGACCAGTCTCTTGGTATGTGTGGTGGTGGAAAGCATGTAAATGAACTGTGTATAAGTAAAGTGTGAGGATAGGACCAGAATAGGGAAGGAAACATCACACGCGGTCCGTGGCTTGTGTTTGACTGGCGAAACCACGGAAAATTATCTTTCCGAGCAGCGACTGAACTCGACCCGTCCTTGTTGTTTTCGGTGAAATGAGGATGACGAAATTAAATTAATATTCGAGTTAGCCCTACACATATCGTGAACTTTAAATAATTCACCATTGGATAGTTCCAAATGTTGGAGAGGCTGCTACAGCTCACCATCAAAATCGTTGCCTCTGTAACAACGTTCACCGGGAAACCCTAGAGTTCGTGCTGCGGTCCCCATTGCATGTTTATTACATTTTTTGTCGCTCGGTCTTCATAAGGTTCTGATGCGTTACGCGCCTAGTGCTCTAGCGAGATAAGCCCTCATCATGAGCAGGGTTCGCATTCTGATCACATGTCATCTTTTCATTGGTGGATTCTAGACGTAGCTAACTCGTAAACGGATGTTTATCACGACATTAAGGTGATAGAAATCTATAGTTATGGGATCATATTTGGACTTTTTTGTCCATTTTTCAATTTTTAGGTCTCTTTTTTGGGCCTTTGCAAACTTGTTTTTACGCATTTTGTTTCCTTTTCTTGTCTTTTGTTACTTAATGATTCAAGAATTTATAATGACACACTAAACACACTTTTTATTGTATAATCATTTCATGACAAAATTCACTACTACAGTGAACTCTGTTTTTCGAACTCTCAAAATTACACGGATAACTTCCTCGACCTTTTAAAACTGATGGTTGGAAGATCGGAGCTCAGGATTACATTTTCTCCTAAAATCAATAGTTTTTATTGAATATAATTTTATATAAATAAAATTTTATTTAAAATTCTAAAATTCATTAAATAAATAAATATTTTCATACAAAGTTTTCAGTATTTTGTAAAAAATTAAGTCATTTTTTAAGTATTTTTACTTTTATTTTAGGTAATTTTATAGGTCATTTTCAAAGAATTCTGGGTCATCAGAATCCGAGCCCTGATCATGAGAAACTCCCGGTGCCTCAGCGATGTTGATTTCTGAACGCCACGCGACCTGTTCGTGTAAAAATGACGTTGCAGCTTGGAGTGGGCCGCGAGGAGAATCCAGAGATGCTGATAACAGAGAAGCACCTCTTCTTGTCATTGTCTGAGAGTTCCGAATGTCATTTGCAACTGGAACACCGATAAACAAATGTGAATGGACCAAGAAATGGAGTGAAAGTCCATTCTGTTAGTGGAGATCTCGGCATGAGTGAATTACGAGGAAGCAAATGTGATTAAGGGTTAGGTGAGAATTAATTAGGATTCAGCATGTGTGGATTAGGATGAGAGTGAATTAGGATGGTACTGAATTAAGATTCCCTAAGAGTCACCAGAGAACTAGAGAAGGGCTACGAAAAAATAACTTTTTCGGAAAAGTCACATTTCAAACCATTAATGTTTAGCTTAGAGCCAGAATTGTAGTGATTCTGTTCGGTGGGGCCCAAGGTTCGAGTCCCGATGATGGCGGATTTTCGACACCAGCTACATAGGGTCGAATTAACCCGCTGTCTTAAAAATAATTCTAGTGGCCAGCAGCTCTGATCGGTAGTTTCTCGCGGTTTTTCCTATCAATACCAGGTGAATACCGTGGCAGTACCCTAACAAACGGGCTAGGAACGCGAGCGATCTTTCCTTCCTCATTCCTGTCATGCAAGTTCTCTGTTGTAAATAATGATTTTACTAATAATTTACTGTCATTATTTTCGCTTGAATTGCTACATGTGCATCTATGGTAATTACTAAAAAAATATTCGGTTTTGTAAAAAGTTAAAATGATTTGGGATAGCTCTTACAAAGTATTTTAGTAAGCATAGAAGTTGGGTTCGATATGATATAGCAGGCACTACTTAATATCTTCTTATATTATTTCCAAGAAATTTAAACTTAATGTGTTAAATCCTTTTCCGAAAACTCAGAAGTTATAAGAGTTTCTGTGAATTATTTCTCATAAAAACATGTACTTAACGTCTTCAAATCACACAAATCTTACAGAATTCAGGAATGATCAAAGATTTCGATGTGATGTATATTGTTCTCAAAATGTTAAAACATGAAATTATTCTACCATAGCGTAATTTGGGAATGATGTTTTCAGAGAAAAATACAACTCATTTAAACTTAACATTTGCTACGTTTCAAAAATTTCTGTTACTTGAAAATGTAGATAGGTGATGATTCACAATACTTTTATCTCCACAACACACAATAACTTTGGGAAATTATTCATCATGTTGGGTGTACAATTTTGTGTGCGATTAGTTATGATTAACGGGAAAGGCCAGTCGCAACTGATCATTTAACTCTAATGAAGTAATTTTATTGATAACGGTCACGAGATAGATAAATGGCGAGTTCACATGATTTCAGAATTCTGAGTCACGAAGAACGAAGTTTGATACATTGTGTTATTCTTTTGTGTTTTTCTACTACATTGTTTGAGGGACTGACAAATCACAGATCGAAACCTTTATAAACGCAATCTTTGTGCAACATAAGAAAACGAGTTGTTCGCGTGCGATCACGCAGTTTTAAGCAAAGGGTAAAATGACTTCATCAACATCTCATTTACTTTAAGACAGCCATTTCTTCTTTGCCTCAAAAGACGCATGTCAATTTAAAAAATATTGAATTATTTTTTGCTACTGTTGAAAAGATATCAAATAATTTCAAGTAATCATGCCAAGGGTGTAGTCATTTAGACAATGGTGAAATCAAGGGAAGGGGGCCTAGGCCCACAGTCAACATTTTTAAAAAATTTACTCAATGTATTCAAAGTGATTACAATGTACCCGTATCAGTAACTCCCATTATGAATACGCGAATACATTTTTTTAAATTTCAAGCTATCAATTAAAAATTAGTGGAGCTTCAACGGCACGTACTTCTTCGCATTATTTTTAACGGTTACTTAATACTATAATACTACTTGAACCTGCAAAAATATTTGACCGCTGTAATTCGAACACCTGTAATGAGATGTAACAAGCAGTGGCGTAGCAACTACAATGTTCAATTTTCGAAAATCTGGAAATTTTTATTAAAAATCGTTCGACTTTGAGTAAAAAATTATGAAAAAGTTTCGAGATTTGAAAAAATCTGTTGAACATAACTTTTAAAAGTTGTCACTATTTCACTCAGAACTACATGAAAATTACAAACATTTTTTACAAATTTTACATGGCATTATTTAAAGATCTAATTTAAGGGAGCAATTAAGAAAAAAACTCTGCATTAAATATTGTAGTTGTAAGAAGACGCCGACAACGTTTAAGAAGTTGTAAGAAGACGCCCATAAACTTTTACGGTTTGCGAAATGCGCTCGAGTCTGTCGTTCCCTCACATTCGGCACCTCGACTATCACAACAATCATTGTTGTTCTTGATGTTTTAGCAAATAAAACAATGTCTTCGCAGTTGTTTCGATCATCCTTTCGATTTTACTTGTACTGTTTCACTACATTACCAGTTGACAAACCGGGAGTGGTGGCACAGTGCATCAACCAATGTCACTACAGTGCCTCTCACAGAGAGGTCCTAGATTCGAGTCCCGACGGCGAAAGAATTTTCGTCACTAGCTTTTCAGCTAGGTCGAATTCAGTAGCTGTCTGGAGGAGAATTCTGGCGGCAGGCTGCTTCGATCGGTGGTTTTTCGTGGCTTCTCCGATCAACACCAGGTGAATGCCGGAACAGTACCCAAACAAATGGGCCACGGCCGGCGCGCGATCTTTCCTTCCTCGTCTTTGTCCTATCCTCACCCCTTACACACACACACACACACACACACACACACACACACACACACACACACACACACACACACTACACTTCCACATATGCCGGGAGACCGGCATATGTGGCATATGTCGAGAGTTAGAAATGTCCCGGCTGGGTCGATTGCCCGCTGGTGGAGATACCTTGTTGGGGAAACCCCGCTAGTCGACAGTAGGGCGCCGGATTCCGCCAAAGCACCGCCACCTCCAGATGAAAAACATGCACTACACTTACGGGACGAATGATCTCGGTAGTTGACGCGCCCGGAATCTCAATTAATTAATTAATTAACCAGTAGACAACAGATTTATTTCTCATGAATGATATTGACGCATCAAAGAACCAAAGTAGTATAAAAATAAGTACAGATATCTTCCTATTTATTCTACTGATTTAGCTGTTATGCATGTTTGTTTGCGAGTACACTGCACATCTTGAAATTTACAGAATTAATTAATATAGTGCCATAAACATACAGTCGGTATGTTGTAACACTGAGTTTGCCAACCTCTCCAAACATGGGCGAATAATCGCACTTAAATGAAATCAAGCTGAAAACAACTCGAATACACAACGTTCAGAACCTCACACTTTCTCGAGAGTTAGCGCCAAGAGAAAGCGCCAAGAGCGTTGCTTTCAATTGTCGCGGAAGCACAAACAGAAGACCATCTGAGACAATGAACAAACGAAGGCTGGATGTGTCGAGTGGTAAAGTGGCACAACATTGTCGGTTTGGACCTCATTCTGAGCAGTCATGGAGAAGAGTCGTGGAAGATAACAGAGCATTATGCTTTGTCAAGCAATGATAAAATGTATTTGAGCAGGGTTCCTCGCCATTGCTGGGTCTTAAAACTGAGAATGAGAACAAGAAATTTGTAAAAAATTAATTAACTAAATAATGAATAAAAAGTGTTGAGGGATTACGAATACATCACATAATGTTATCAGTTAGAGAGTAATACACATTTCTGTTAACTCAGAAAACATCTCTTACAAGTCACCTTAACCATTATTTGCTAAAACAAGACTAAAGAGTATTATCAAAGTTGTATTATGTAGTACACAGTAGCATTACGATAGATTTCCTTTACCAATAGGACCTTCAATAGCTGATTAGAACATTTGGAAAAACATCATGAGAGAAAATGAACATTAAACGCATTCTATAAATGACGAAGTCACAAACTCATCTGCTTAGAGGCAGACAAGTGTTGCCATTCCAACATTTGTGGTTATGATATCAAAGTTTGCCAATTAGCAGCCTTTAGCAGAAGCTAAAGCTACAGTTTCAACTGAATTCATGCCTGAAAGGGAAAACGAGTCGTACACATCCGTAAATTCCTGTTGAAAGGAGAAGAAAATCATTCCGGAACTAGGCCAAGCGTAATCGCTAGTACAAAAACGCATATGCTTACATCCTGTGCCGCACCAACTTGTTTGTTGTTGTAGTTTTCATACTGCGGAAATCTAATGATCTCCATTTCAACCAAGGAGAGAATTACTTTTCCATCATACACACCCCGTGATAGGCTGCGGAGGTCTATTCCAGCGATGTATACGATGATTCCTACGTAGTATCGAATGGAGGCATATACTATACGGAAGACTCTAGTGTAACAGGTGAAGGTAGACCTCCAAATTTTAGTGTTTGGAATACTATAGTTTATGGCCTCTGCGTTATATACTCCACGTAGTGTGACATCCCGACTGCCATAAGATTTACGCAATCCATTTGAATCCCTTGCACAAAATATGTTCACTATGATATACCTCCATAGAGTTCATGAGTTCGTAACCATGTTTTACTTCCGAATTTTTCATATTACATGATGTTGAAATATTTTAGAATTTTGTTCTTAGGCAATCTCTTATTTTACAGCAAATATCGCCAACTGACTTTGACACCCGGCTCTACTTACTTTAGGATGGAAGGTGTTCAAAGAATATGTTTTCTTAAACGGACAAACCTATTAACTGGTAAATTTTATTTTATTATATTCTACCACCCGGTTTATTTCCATCGGCACCGTTTCACTGAACAAAAGATGTCAAACTTTTACTTTCTCGCTACGGAGTAGAGAGGAAAATTATGTAACGCTGCGCGAAAAAACGGCGAATTTTCGGCAGAGAAACTCCTATTACAGGGCCCTGGGTAATGAAAAAGTGGATAAATCCAGTTGCTAAATTTAGAAAAAGATCATTTACCACATGGTGTAGCCAGAATCCATATTGTGTGGATACTTGATACCGAATAATCAAATGGCGGCAAAAAGCCAAAATTTTCTCCTATTGATCTGGCTGTCATCGCGGCTTCTTGAATTTGAAACCGATATTTTAATTTTGAGGGTACTTTACATGAAGGACATTTTACAAATTTTCAAAAAAATGACTCCATCGATTTTGATTAAATTTTCTTGATGGGTACTGCAAAGGACGGTTAACAGAATGATGCAGGTCTCATGTTCATTGAAACCCTGATTTTCGAAAATTGTAATAGTTCATCATTTTTTTCGGAGTCCCTACTATTAAAATATTTAAGATAGAATTTTCCCCTTAATTAAATCAGTTCTTAAAGATAGATTTTGAAATAAGGTTTGTACAATTTTTCAAAAATATTAGTACTTTTGCGTAATTTTGCGTGAATACGGTCGAGAAAGTATGTGCTGTTTTAGCACCACAAGTTCTTAATGTTACTTGTAATCTTACTTATCTGGTGTATTAACACATGATACACCCAAGGTACATGACAGGTCCACGGACCACGGAGGAGAGGCAGCTGGTGCAACTTATCCGACGCCCGATTCAATTGTTGCCCCCAATTAGTTTTATTGAAAACAAATAAAAACTATTTACATCCAATTACAATTAATCCCCATAAGTTATTTATGTTGCGTGGAGAAACGAATTCTATTTACGTATTGGGGGAAGGAGCGGTTTATCATTGTTTGAAATAAAGGATCTTCTACTGCCGCAGGCGTCTTAGTTTTCTCTCGGTGCTCCTGAAGAGAACTGACGCGTTTTACGTCAGGTCACGTGACGCGGTCGGGCGCCGATGCAACAGGCGCTCTCTGCCCTCAGCCTGCGACGCAGTTGCAATGTCGGCGCGAAGGCGGCCGAGTTCAACGACCCCGCCGCCTCCGCCTCCGCCTCGTTCCCACCATTCACTCCCAGGCAACCACTTCGACGCAACTTCACAGATAGGAGACCGGAGCTCGATATAAATGCAAGGGACCCTTCTGCGCAGTTTGCACTCCAACCAAAACAATGTTAGAGGCCTGAATGGTAAGAATCTGCATTTCGTCGCTTCCGGAACGGAAAATTGATGAAGGGGAAAAAAATAATAAAGAATATTATTTATATCGTGACTTCATTCACTAGGTTTTTCAGATATTACAGTTACTTCGTTAAATAAATGAATTAATTCCGGAGTATGTTCGCCTGAACGAAACGGATGTTCAATTAAATTCTACTTTTATTTACAACAATAATATTCAGCTGTCCGATGAAGTTGATACATTACACTGTTATATCCTATTATACTACATCAAGGTAAAAAAGATACATAAAGTTTGGAGTTATAATAAGAATTTCTTTTAAAAATGGTGATTAAAATCACTGTAGTAAGTTTATTCTCTCTAGAATAAAACATCTTCAAAACGGAGTACAATGTCATGAAATAAGTGCAATAAAAATTTAATTTGCTTAATATAGTTTAAAACAGAAGACTCATGAACATTGGTAGTAGCAAAGTATCGTCACTAATACCTTTCCAATAATACAACCACTAATTACCCCTTAATTATTGTATCTCAGAAAATGGCTGAACTGATTTCACTTTGTCCTCTCTAGGAGCTTCTTATTTCTCTACTCAACTAGATTCTGAAAGCTGATAGCAGCACTCCAATTCGAATTACTTCTAAAGATTTGCATACCTGAAACAAAAAAATTAAATATTGAAAATATTTGGCTGAAAATAACATTAATAATTAAAATTAAAGAAAATATATTCAACCTACATTTGCAACCATATTTATAGAAAACAAAATAAAGGAAACCATAATAAATAATAATAATAATAATAATAATAATAATAATAATAATAATAATAATAATAATAATAATAATAATAATAATATAAACCAAGAGAGAAACCAAGATGATAATATACACTGGATCGAGAAGCTTAAAATGATTTGTAGCGCCCATACGATTTGTGATATACAGCTTGGAAACGTTTTCAAAACAAAAATTATGGCTGGAACATGTGTGAAACGTCGTATTTCTTTTGGTTTATCTCGACCTTCAGATGAGCTCAGGTAGATAAGGAATCCCGAATGCTCCCACCTGTCACTTGCATATTTCTCTAACAGTCCTCAATCTAACTCCTAGACCCTTAAGACAATTCTGTTAGACAAGTAAACATGGAATGCAAATTCACATAATTCCCTTTTTCGCACGCAATTATCAATCTTCTTGTCTGTAGTGGAGAGTTGTATATTGCAATGGAAAAAAGAAATTGCAAGACATTTTTGTAGCCTCTGCTACAATAGGTACTAAACGAACTCCACATATTCCAAAGATGATTGTGAGGTTCGTGAAAGGTTAAAAACATCAATATCAAACTGCAGGTTAAAATGCAATAAATCATGAGCTAGACGATATACAAAGTTTCTAGTCTTTTTGGAAATAATGTTGATGTTGTAGATCACTAATGTGAAACACTCTTTTAACGAGAGCGTATAATATGACGGACCTTTCCAGAAAAATGATATATTGCAGTCGGGCATCAGGAGTTAAATCAGCGAAAATCATTTTTTTCTGAGATCATCCTGAATGTACAACACTTGTGCTAAACGTCGGCCATTTACAGCCTCTGAGGATTTTTACAGCCGCTGTAATTTTTGGTTTCATTAATATTAGTCCATTAAATCATTTTTATATTGTCTTTCCTTTGGGAATAATGATGTATGGAGCTTTTGGACTACTCTAGAGAGGTCGGACTGAGAGCAGTTTCTTCTAAAATGAATATCAGTAAAAAAATTAGTCGCCCAAACAACTTTTCGAATTAGCTGGTTAATGTTCACATTTTCTAAAATGTGTTAATAAAGACCACAAAGGAACAGCTACGAAGCGTACTTCCGATCTTAGCCGGGTGAAGTGGACATTAGCCAAAACAAGGTGACTAGGGTCGGGTTGGGTAGGTGAAATAGTACTTACGGTACTACGGACAAAGAATATCAGGTGTGATATTTGTCAGAAGGATCAGACTGCTGGTGAAACGTATCTAAGGCTGGAAAGGAAAGAGAATTCGATGAAGGAAAGGTATTGAGATAGCTTTTACTTGTCCATTAATAAATTGACCTAATGGAGTTAAAATAAAAATACTCATTTAATTTTTGTTAGGGACGATGATTTTATAACATATACCTTAGATAACTAAAGCAACTAACAAAAGGTAGACAACTCTAAGGTAACTTAATGAAATATTAAATCAAAACTCTTTCAAATTCAAAAGAAAAGAGAGAATTTATTCATAGTAATAACAAAAAAATGTTACACAATATTGTTTGTAAACTGAAAAGACAATAAAAAATTAGTTAATTTAACAATTTTCAATAACGGAACCGAGATTTAT
Source organism: Teleogryllus occipitalis (assembly GCA_011170035.1). Classification (NCBI taxonomy): domain Eukaryota; kingdom Metazoa; phylum Arthropoda; class Insecta; order Orthoptera; family Gryllidae; genus Teleogryllus; species Teleogryllus occipitalis. Next base: position 53,850 of record BLKR01015398.1, read on the forward strand.
TTTTATCACTTTTCACATAAATAAAGTCCTTCCTTTAGGTCTAATTTCATAAGTACATTTCTCTATATCGACTCGCACAAATATCTAGTCTATTTGCTTCTTCGCAATACCTACTGTCCTCAATTACATATGCCGCCAATGTGACATTTCATTCTTACGACCAAATTCTCCTCGGGGTTACACAATTCTGACAAGTTCTCTATTAATAATTTTCGTCCTCACTCCAGAACGTACATTTTCTCTCTGGTTGTTGATTCCGTCCGTCTTCTCAAGTCGACGGTTTCCAGGACATCCAACATTGCCAACCTGTGATTTTATTCCAGTAGGCCGTGTACTCAGTAGAACATATTGGCTTGGTGTCAAATACAGACGAAATATAACATCTAATTGCAACTCGTTATAGTACGTAGTTTCGGGATCCACTGTGTCAGACGTACATTTCCATTCACACGATACCTCATAACCTAATTCACTACACATCAGTTGACACGTGGCCACACATTTCCGAGTTGACGAGGTTCCAGCATTCGGCATTTTCGTTTCCTTCAAATAACCTTCAGTCTTCGCAAAGCATATATCCTAATACATTTTCTCCCAAAATACGTCTTGCGAACACATAAGTTGCCTCACATTCTGACAATCACTATTCACCGCCTCTGTTCTGTGGCCGATTCCAACATTGATGAAGTCAGAAATGATCTGTTAACAGTCATTCATAAAGCTTCATCCTCGCCGTCTGGCTGAAGTGTGAATTAACCGTGCACTCTCAACGCCCCTATGGCATCACTACAACAGCTAAGTTGCTAAGCTTTTTTATTAAGACTACGTGGTTGCAAAGTACAGAAAATGTATTATTCAGAAGACGATTGACACATTCATTCGGCAAAATTAATTTATACCACAGTTATACGTCCTGCCTCGTCTGGTACAAAGCTATCCCATGTAGTAAAATATAAATTCTCCGAAATAAATTTATTCAAAAAATATTTCATGCACCCTGGCATATTCCCAACTCTCAAGTCCATATTAAATTGAAAACTGATGCTATCCACTCCCTAATACGGTCAGAAAGCCTTAAATTCTTCAACTCCTCACAAGAATTACAAGAGTCCTGCACTTTCAATTTAGGTCAAATATATCATTTTCATCGTCGCATACTATCAAAATTTCCTAAAAATATATTTCATCCCCCTTAAGTTTCAAATTTACAATATATTATCCGTCTACTCTACTTTTTATTACAAACTCCAATTTCTCCTTCTAAAATTTAAATCTTAATCATTCCTACAAGAGATTTCCTATGAGAATGAAATCGCCTGTTAATTATTTGTAATATTCAAACCCCTGAAAGACGAATATATTGAACAGGCAGAAATAAATTTAAAAAAAGAGGATTGAGAATTCAACAAGGATACATGCAATTATATTGCATAATCTGTGGGGAATACAGGATCTTGGAACAGTCTGATCCATAACCTTGATCAGCCATAAAGAACAAACATAAGATTCTGCGTGACGGAACGTTGTGTGGCCAAGTTTTTGTCAAGTTTGTTGTCATATTTTCGAAGGGTGAATGTGACCAATGATGGGGCCAAAACCTGTTAATACATCACGAAAAGTAAACTTAGAAACTGTACAAGTTTGGATCATCCAATATTAAGAAGCGACCGCAAAAGTTTTTTCATAGCAAAAAACCTTGTGTAGACCAAAATTCTCGTGGTCTTCGTATCTGCTCCTTAAATGGGATTCTCCCGGACTTCAACCTTTTGTGTACACAAAGCCGTTTCCACATTGTACCGAAATCTGAAATTATTCTTTCTAGACACGATTTCAAGGATTTAGGATTCTGGATTGGCTTCTACGCAGTAATGTTAACTTCACAATTCACTTCACTTCTCAGAACGTTTCTTGTAATTTGTTCTATTTATTGAGGTAATTAAATTATTGCATAATTGTTAGTGACGATCATTTTATGTATCTTGCAATTTTTTACTTTAAAAAGATTGAGATTACCCCACCGTCCCTAATATATTCAGTAATTTTTTTCCAATACATAGCGCCTTGTCAATGAATGAATACGTAATGACCTTTTGTTTAATTTCATTAACCCCCAAGTCTTATGTGCGGAAGGTGAAGAAATCAGAACTAAAAACAAAGTAAAATTCGATCATATTGTGAATTGTATTAGAAGCACGTCTCCTTCATAAATGTCGTGTTATCTTGAGTAACAGTACTGTTCCATTCCGAGAACTCGCCGGGGAGATGAGGGAAATTTCCTTGCGAGGTCATCGTTTTTCTTCTGGTTAAAAAAACTGGATTTGGGGCGCCAGGGCGGAACGGAAAACTACCAAGAAGGCCCCCCCTCTTCTCACTCACCCTCGCGAGGGCTGATCCAGCGGAGGATTCTCCGGGGGGGAGGTGACCGCCCTCCCCCTTCTCCCAAGCGGGTCAAAGTATCCCAACACTTACGACAACATAAAGAACATTACAAAACGTACGAGTAATCCATTTCCTGCATTCAGAAATGTCGAAACTTAATGGACCCTCCATCACTGCAGATTAATGAAATTCCGGGTTATTTGTGATGAAATAAAATAAAAATATAGATCTCACTTTAACCGCGTGTACTAATTTCTCAAGTTCTAATGGTATCAACTATGAGAGGGAAGTGGCAAATAAAGGTGTTGTGGATTCCCTCCATCATTGTGTTAACACACAATATGCTTTCAGCGTATGAGCTTGGCCTGATAGGGGAACAATAAATAATTCTTCATAAACGATATCTAACTAAAAACAAGGAAGATTTTGATCAACATTTCATTAAAACCTGAATAATTAAACAACAGAGCGGTGTTTCTCTGTCTATGGTGACCGTACGTTTTGGGGTACGTGAATAATTTCCAGAGGAAGATTTTAAGAAGGAAATACCTAGACTCAGCATACGCTTATTTGTCCCTGTTGGAGATTATCTGTTATCTGTGTAAAGACAAAGCCACTTTGTCAATAAACTATCACAAAAGACTGAAGTTTAGTTCTTTTCTCACATTTATTTACTACGAAAATTTAAAAGATAGCAAATTTAAAAATGCAATAATAATTTTGTCAAATAATATTTAAAATATCTCATTTAAGAAAATATTATCGAGAGAGTATCGAACTTTTATTCGTATGCGTGTTGAAAAGTTTCAAAACCTCTTATCAATTCAAATCCTCTGGAGCATGCGTAGAATAAGATCAAAACGAGTGTTATAAATAAATAGGAACCAAAAAATGGTTTTAATATAATTAAACAACTTAAGTTTTGATTTGAGACCTTTGTCTAGATTAATAAACCCCGTTATGAAGCCAGTAATCGTCAATCAAATTTTGTAAGGAAAAAAAATAATTGTTCTCTAATTAATTTTGCAGAAACGTTTCATAGGCATGGAAACTTTACAATGCTGTTTTTGCGTAAGAATAGCACAGAAAATTTCCATTAAATATCTGGAGACTACCTGAATTTGGGATACTACTTGGATGAGACAGATGAGGAAAACTTCTCTTCCTCCTCTGTCTCTTTCTTGGAGTGGAAAATACCACGCAACGGACCCAGTTGTACCCAATGGCAGCTCAGAAGCGTAGACTTAGGATAGTTATTTTCTCTATGTCAGAAGCATCCTCAAGGGTGAGACAAAATAGCCCTCAAAATCAGCACGGGTCCTCGGCTCGACCTACTGCACTGATCTTGGGGCACCCGAGGAGAAACAGCACCCACAAATTGGCGAAGTGCACTGCACAGTGTTCAAAAATACTGTTTTGGATGGACACAAAATTAAAATTACGGACAGAACTACGGAAGAATTAGATTGAAAGTGTAAATGTGATTTCTAGCAGTAACCTTTAAGTCAGCATTGCTCAGTGGAGGTTTCATGGAAAGAAGTAATGACAGATAAATGACTCGATGCCTCGAGTCTTGCCAACAGTATTATTATTATTATTATTATTATTATTATTATTATTATTATTATTATTATTATTATTATTATTATTATTATTATTATTATTATTGTTGTGATTGTTATTGTTGTTGTTAAGCACATATTATTGGGTTTAAACTGTTCTTCGAATATATAAATAAGAAAGGAAGACACAAAAAAATATACACAACAATCGCTTTTGTTATAACACTTTGTTTCCCTCAAGAGCTAAGAAGACTGAGAAAAACTGGCAGACACTGGAGAAAACTTTCAAATCTTATAACATTCAAGAAAAGTTATAAGCACAAACCAAATACCCTCCCCAATCTGAATTCATAAAAAATTACGCCATGAAACATAACATAATTTCTTAGAAGTGGAAATCATTCACATCTCTAGAGTCCAAATATTTGATTTCATGTCCGTGATTTTTCACGTGTCTTCGTTTCATCATTATTTAACCCTATGAATATTCTTGGAGACAGATATTGTAAAAAAAGAAGTACAAATATTTACTTTCGCAATTATATGGATATTGTTTTAACCGAAATCCAATGGAGTAGATAATTCCTCTATCTCTGATAATTCCGTGGAATTTTCTGGTAAAGATGAAGACACTCCATTCTCTCCTTGTTTTACTCAGGTTGCATGGATTTTAGTCACAAGGCAAAAAAACATACCCAGGCTTGAAAACTATTTGTGTGAAAATATTCCTTAAGGAATGAACAAAGTTTGTAATTGAATAGCATTTTAGGCAAGTAAAACATACGCGTTTCATTTACCCACAAGTCCTAAAGGAGCAGATTTCATTCATAAATTAAGAGTTTCGCTTACCCCAGAAGTGTGGAAGAATGCAGGCAGAGGACAAAATTTTCCCCCTTCCTTTGTATTTCTAAGCTTAACAAAATGCAACTCGTACATAATTCGAAGTACAAAAAGCGAGCATTTCGTTTTTTATTGCGTTTCAAGCACATGCAAAGAGTAAAGAAAGTCTTCTTCCCTTGCCAGTGGCCCTGGTGAGACGGTCGTGCACATATAATGCCCCCTTCATAATAGCGCTGGGGAAATGGCGTTAGTATTTTATAAAAAAACATTTACATTTTATATTACTGCCATGCGGCTTATTAGTTAGCGGGAGGTCTCTTTCTTGTCACAGACTAGCTAAAACTACTGAATTTTAGTTTAAATCTAATAGTACATTTTTGTAGATTCTTTGGCCTACATAATTTGAAGTAAAATAGTTTTATTAGTATTTTTTTCCAAGAACTAGTTGTTTACACATTTTTTAAATAACACTGGCCAACAAAATTTGAACTTTTTATGTTATAAGGGAAACAATAGGTGATTGTGATCTAGGTTTTTTTGTTTATTTCAAATCTTTTTACAGAACTTTTCCATCACCCAGAGTTTTCAAATAATCACATCAAAAATATTTCTCGTGTCTGTACACTATAGTATTATGATCTCGTAGCTGGAATTACATTTACTCACCTAAAATGTATGTAAATTGGATTTTCGACTGTACTTCGCTTGAGGAACATCTCATTTCAGTGTATAACAGTAGTCTGCCAACATATTTGGGTACCATTTACCCTGGTAGCACCTTTCAATTTCCGCGATGTCCTGGTGGAAACGTTCTCCGTGTTCGTCTCTTACATCCCCTAGATTTTAAGGGAAGAAATCGAGATAGGAGTGCAGAAAGTGTGTTTTCAATGACATGTCCTGGATTAAGTAACTCTTTGCAGTCAGCTCTTTTTAATATAATGATTACATTTATCTCTGCCATTCCACTTGCACAAGAAGCAACCAAATTTTGTATACCCAAGCTGTAACCGTAGTAAGATGGCTATAACTTTCATCTCGCTCACAAATCTGCCAAGAAAAAATTGCCATACTTGATAACGGATAGTAAGAGTTTCATATTATATTTTCTTCAAACTAACTGCATGGGCTAAAGTAACGGATAGATATATGTTTCCATTAAGTAGTAACACTCTTTTCAAACTTGTTTTCGAGAAACTTGGAGTCGATGAACAAACGCCAATCCTTAGATTTATGCTCAACGGATAGATATATGTTTCCATTAAGTAGTAACACTCTTTTCAAACTTGTTTTCGAGAAACTTGGAGTCGATGAACAAACGCCAATCCTTAGATTTATGCTCAACGGATAGATATATGTTTCCATTAAGTAGTAACACTCTTTTCAAACTTGTTTTCGAGAAACTTGGAGTCGATGAACAAACGCCAATCCTTAGATTTATGCTCAACGGATAGATATATGTTTCCATTAAGTAGTAACACTCTTTTCAAACTTGTTTTCGAGAAACTTGGAGTCGATGAACAAACGCCAATCCTTAGATTTATGCTTAACGGATAGATATATGTTTCCATTAAGTAGTAACACTCTTTTCAAACTTGTTTTCGAGAAACTTGGAGTCGATGAACAAACGCCAATCCTCAGATTTTTGCTCAACACTCAGTAACTGGAGCAAATTCTCAACATCATTGCAGAAAACTAGGTCCTCCTCTTTAAAAAACAAATGCTCTAATTGCTTTTGACGTTGGCGGAAAAAACTTATTTTTGGCGTTGGCGTCATCCTCTAGTAGCTTCCATCCTTTCAATCTTGAGGCGAGTAATTCTGCCTTGGTTTTACTTAAACCAAGAACCTGATCCAAATCATTTAAAACCTCCTGTGTTACAAAGTGAAGTTCATTTATAGCATCATCTTCCGCAAAATCTGGATCATTCTGTAATTCATTCTGAACATCGGAAAATTCTTCAGTCATTGTAATGTCATCTGGTGGAGTTGGTATGGAAAGCCCATGAAGCACCAGTCGAATTGCTGAATCTGAAGACGGATATTTAAATGTATCTGGACTTCGAACTCATTCCAGACATATTTGTCACACAGAAGTAGCAGGCTGTCAAATGGACCTTAGATTCGCGCCATATCATAAGGCCTGCAAAAGGCATATGACGGAATCATTCATCCAGCCAGTTAACACTGCTACACATTTGGCACAACAGATTTCTGGAGCTCATTTGTTATTTTTATCATTAACGCAATTTCGAGACATGATTCCTATACACTAAACATTTCTAGACCACTTCTTATAATACAGTGGATGGTATTACATACTTCTATCACAATCCAATAGACAACGGAAGAGAGCTAGCAGAATTTGCTTTTAAGAATTTCTTTTAAGAATTTCTTTTAAGAATCCTATTCATCTGCAAACTTCATCTTAAATCATAGTTTTGTAGGGGAATCTCATTGTCATTGTTGCAATTTTAGAATTCAAGGTAACAATCACTAAACGTAAGTCCATTGTTGACACAATAAAATGAAATTTAAATATCAAATACTTCTTTTAATTAGCATCTTATATACCACAAATGTTAATAAACAGAGAAAAAATCAAAATTACACAAAAATAGTGGGTGATGGAAAATTTCAGCCTCTTTTTTTGGAATCAGCAGATGAAAATACAAAAGAAACACCATAAGTTGTTTTTGTAACAAAAGCATTGTTTATCAATGTAATTGGTGGTTTTTTTCATTCACACAACAACATTCATGATTTTTCTCATTATATATACATAATTATTGATTTATTGACCATGTGGTCATTTATTTTGTCCTTTGTGATTTATTGAACAAGAGAAATGCATTAGCCGCAGTTCTTCGGCTTGAGCGGCAAAAACAAGATCGATTCTTTATAAACTAACTGAATATGTTGTAGAAGCAGGAGATTTTTCTAGCACCCTAAGATTTATAAGATTGTTTCTTATTAACGAAAGCCTAATTACACCTGAAAATTTGCCCACTGTGCCTGCGACCCACAGACCCACTGGGCACCGCGAAGACGCGATCCTATCCTCCCGCCGATGGTCCGCCCCATTGCAAGACGCACTCGATCGCGTGAAGTCGAACGCACCCGCTAACAATAGGCGCTCAAAACAAGCGAACTTCTTCGGCCAAGCAGGAGGCTCTTGTTCTAAATGTGAGAGTACAAGGTACACACCCAGGGCCCTCGTAGACCATGAGACGACTTCGCGTTGCCCTCACGTCCAAGGAAATGTCACGATTTGGAATTGGGGTCGCATCAGGAAATTGTTGTTAGGAGAGTTTGGTAATAATGTTTGAGATCGTAGACACAGTAATATGGAAGGAAGTTATTACTTTCTAGCTAAACTCCAGCGATTTCGTTCAAAAAGAAGAATTGTATAATAATTACATCATGAAAGTACAACGTATGCACGATGTGGAGAATCGAAAATCCGAAAAACGTTGTTTCATGTTATTCAGTATTTTTCAAAGACTGATCTATTGAGGTAGGTTTATAAATTCTGGAACAATAAAATCACTATTCACTGTGATCATAATGTTGAACATATTTCTGGAAATGTAATTGAAATGTTTCATATTTACCAAGATGTGGACTTGAATGTTGTAGTGGACTAGAGAAGGTATTCCTACTATTCACCTTAATTTAAAAACGTAGAACATCACGTATCTTTACAATCACTGTATTTTTTAAATAAAAGAACAAATGGCTCAATGATTGCTGAACATTGCATTTATATCCACTCTCTAATCTTTGCACTTAAAAACATTCAATGTTGGAACTTAAAAAAACTCGCTTCTCGCTATAACCCCAGACTCGCACACGCTTGCTCACACCAGACCAAGACCATTTTGAAAGATGTATTGAACAACCAAATGACTTAATGAACAAATAACGGCAGATCATCTTTCATGCTATTATTATTTACCATTTCAATAAAATGGAATGTTTATACTACAAAACCGATTAATAATAGTAAGCCCTATGACATCTCAGACCCACAACCTCTCATTTAAAGCAGAAATCATGAAATCTGATTGAGTGGAAAGCTCAAATTTCTTTATAAACAAAACCTTAGTGTGGTAAATGTAAAGATGTTCTGTGCTCAAATTGGAGGGGGCGCTCACGATGCTACATCCCTCTCCCAGAAGTCACACAAATATAGGTTTTACTAATGTCTTGTAGTCACGAAAATAATTCAAAATTCTATATAAGAACATATCGCGTGGACACGGCATCTATAGCCCCCTCCCCATACACACATATACGAGATGTGCATATTGTATTTAATTATTATACACGGTTATTTCAAAACTTGAATAGAGTTTTGGAATAGTTCCTAAATATCGCTCACTACAGGAACCTTAAAGTTTGTTCTCTCTCAACATTACAATGGTCCTCCTGTTTACATGATCTCAAAAATGCCTCACTATTGATTAATAAACGTTTTTGTTAACTTGTCAGTGTACAACCTTTTGCAAGGTATTTGAATTTTTTCGATACAGAGTTTCCGAACTAAGGTATTGAGCAATCAAGACTGGCTGGGAATTATTTCAAGAAATTAGACTAGTGATGGCATTGGTGGGTCAAAAACGTTTCTGGGCAGAGAATGTTTATTTTGATAAGATCCTGAACATAAAACTAGCAAAACTATGGGCAAGAAAACTATGACAATGATCCCCGGTGGCTGCTTTTCTCTCTGCACCTTTAATTGCTCGAAAATTATTTTATATCTCATTGTGAACAGTGTAACATTATTTTATACACTTCACTTTGAACTTTCGACAGGGTGAACTATGTAGGAAATTTTCCACAGCTCTCGATAAGAGTTCATTAAAGTACCTACTTAGATTCCGAGCTCTTATCTTTCCATGGAAAATCAATACCTGCAATGCAGGCAACGTTGCACTTGCGTGTTGAGCTGGTATGCAAACAAAACAGGCCAGGAAGATATCGACCAACGAGGCCGAGCAAAGAACTGTTTACACTGATTCACTGAATCATCACTGCGGTGAGCATGAAAACAAGGGCCACATTCCTTGCTCGATGACATGACTCGTTTGCCCTGTTCGGAGATAAACCGGCATTTCAAGCTGAGGAGGACTTACGATTTTCAATAACAAAGCAATAAAAGGAAAACAGTCTTCAAACGTCCATAAAGACAATCTAATACTACTTCATGAAGTAATGACTTTTCCGGAGGAGTACTCAAAGGAAATGAAACATCTGTGCACAGCGATGCAGAAAGTCGCGAATTGCAGAGACAAGAATGATCTTCCTATAATCTGTGAAGGGCTATAGCTTGAAAGACTAAGTACGGAAGCTGCAGAAGAAAGGAAAAGTAAAATTATTGTACAAAAACGTATCGTAATAATAGTACCAAAAAAATTGTTTGCAATGTGTCGAAAGAATGCCGGACGGCCGAATGCCGTTGTTATGGAGAACGTTCTGCTGCAAGGGCAAGGACGCAGAAACACTGGTAGGCGTATAAATTCGTAAAACAAAACCAACTCTTTTTGATATTAGATACAATCTGAGAACGCTGTGTAATTTCAGGAATGCGGTGGTTAAAATAACATTTTAACATTTTCCGACTAGGCTTATTTGATGATCAAATCTCTCCGATGCAATCCGAACTTTGAAATCTAGCCCCCTATCTCCCAATGAGTATAGTTCGTTAAGAAAAAATTATTTTTTTCAAGTTTCAAAACAGGGTATAACGTAAGTTTTATTTATGATGAAACGACGAGTCTATCCTAGAATTCAAAACATCATTGAATGCTTTTTCTTCATGTTATCTTTCTTGACGCATCCTGTTCTATACCGTTCTGTAATCTATACTGCACAGCCCTACTACAGTCGAAGCCGATTAACAGAGATCTCTGTATTTTCAGTTGACTATGAACTTGGATACGCTCCTTTACTGATCCTAGTGACTATTGAGGATGGGCCTAGCTCTACAGTATCGTTTAGTAGCAAAAGAAGGTATCGTTCGAGCCATGAGCATTTGAGAGAATTTCTTGCAGATGCATTATTTACGATTTTCTAGATGCTCCAAGTTTGCGCCACGGCGTTTCTATCCATTTCATAGAATGTTTACTAAGGGTCGTTTCTCCTCGAAAACTCACGAGTTCAGCCGGGTGAACACTAGCTAATCTGTGAGCTTGATGCAACTGCTAAAATTACACCATCGAGTCCATCTCCATCTAACGTTGATTTGACAAAACATTATTTCTATTTAAGTATTATTGACTATCAAGGATTCTAAAGATTGGAGATTCGAAAGATTCTAGTAGGGATTCGAGAACGATTTCAGAATTCGGATTCGGAATGGATATAATTTAGAGTTTGCCCCATCTCCGTTAAAATGTTCTACACCCTTCTTAAATTCTACGTCTTTCCTCGTCGAATAGTTATCACTAGGGGTGGATTTTGATCGACTAAAACATCGCCAAAAATCATCAAAAAAATCTCTCAAACTTTAAAGATGCCCGAAAACCAAAGAAAAATGACAGAAAAAAATCTTATCAAAACCAGTTCGGATGAATAACTCAAGCTGTTGGATACATTACTGATGTAATCGAGGCTCTCTTTTGCTCTTTTGTAAAGTTCTTATTCGTGAACAACTATTTCATCCAAATTGTCTATGGCTTTCGCTATTGCTATCACTACTGTAGCGTGACGTGGGTATGTCTTCTTCGGATTTAGTGTCGTAATCGGACATTTGTACCTTTTTCCCGTTCATAATTTGACGAGTCGTCGTTGATCTGTTCTTCCAAATGTGATTCCATCCCAAACTTTGTATCAAGAAGAGCGCAACTAGTGCTAATAGTAGTTTTTATATTGTAAAAATGATTTTTTTAAATTACTTGCATAACTAGGCGCACGGCGTACAGAGTACGCCTAGATGCACGGGAAAAGGAAAAGAGCTTGCACACAGCTTACCCAACAAAAAGGAAAATACATACTGACTCACAATCGGCAAAGAAACAACCGGCGGTAGGGTATTAGGTCTCGGCATTTCCGGCTTATCAGAATTTTAGGAAAGGAAAGCTCAGAAATGTAGCGTGGCGTACTCTGCACGCCGCGCGCCCACTTAAGGGTTAAAATCCGCCCCCTAGTTATCTCTGGTCGACAGGGTCGGGTCGAAGGATTGTGTTGTAGGTGTCAAGAACGCGGCGCGAGGTCGCCAGACCGTCTGGTACTTTTCCACCGCGGGCGCCGGCGAACGCGTGCAGTTCCGGAATGCGCCACGCGCTTTGGGCGCTTTCAGCCCAGACGCGGCGAGTTCAACGAACCGGATGTAAACAAGCCACAAAGGAAAGAATTGAAGAGCCGGCGATGATCGCAACGCCAAGAAGATCATTCTTTTCATGGTCATTTGGTTTTCAAGTTCACACGTAAGAAGTACCGTAAGTTAGAAAAAAAAATCACAATATAAACGAAAAATGCTGCCAACATATTTTTTGTAGAGTTAAAAAATTACTTTGAATACTCGACAATTCAGAGCGTCTTTCAGTATTAATACATTCAACTCTCTTGAAAGCACTATGAATGTACTCTAGTCATCAGTAAGTGAGGAAACAAAAGCTTGCGCAGGATAGGATGTAGAAAGGAAGTGGATTTCAATGGAATCCAACACAAGCTGAGGAGATTTAAGATGTGCTTTCAAGTCACGGAAACATTTCTATTCATGATAAACACAAACAAAACTACATCGTCTGTAACATAATCAGCTTATATTGATTAGAAAATTCGTCTATTGTGTCGTCGTATCCTGCATTACATTAAATTTTACCTTCCATTCATTTCTTTCAAATGTTAAAACTCAAATCATTCACATTCGCTGATGCTTTTACTAGAAATCACTTGTCTCATGCAGATCTGCATTTCACTTAAAGTTGCATGCGAATTCAAAGGAATTCAATTATTCAGAGGGATTCAATATTTAAATATTTCAAAATCCATAAAGGGCTATATTTGACAGAGAATCTGGCAACAACATGTCTCACGCCAGAACGCACGTGACTAACTACGTCATTCGCCACCGAAAGTTATTCTAGTCGCGAAACCTTACATTTTGCCGTTTTATGACGGAACGATGGAATCTTCCAAATGCGATCAATACTCTCCAATATAGAACGGCGAAGTTTGTCTGTTAGCGTGCATGTGACACGATGCATATGCAGCCTCTAAAGCCATAAACGAGTTCGAAGATGTGCAATGTTAAGAGGGACGGGAAGTCCAAGGTTGAATAAATGGGAGAAATGTACAGCAATGGGAAAATGTAAATGATAAATAGAATGGAATATTCTTCAGTTTCGGTCAGTAAAAAAAGACCATTTAAATTAACAAAAGCCAACGTTTCGGCTTTTATTAAGCATTTTTTTCTCTGTATCTCTCGGATCTATCCAATATTCTCAGGATATATCCGGAGTAAAAATTCCCTGATGAAGGCTAAATAAAGGGCGAAACGTTGGCAATTTAAATGAAGTTTTTTTACCGACCGACCAACCAACTAACTAATAGGAAACTCATAGAATAGTCGTTTTGACGACAAAACTAAAAAGTGAGTTAACACCTTCACGCGCTAAGCCCTTCAATTGTATTTCAAGTTAAGAGAATGGAAATTTACGATAAATAATGACTAAAGAAAATATTATTTAGGACATGTTTGTTAATAAATTATCTAATGAGATAATAGCATGTGATTATAAATGGTTGAATAAAAATAAGCATACCTTTACTTTAATGAATTTATCTTTATCATGAAACTTTATTAAACATTAAAAAATTTGATTGAAAGTACTATAAATCTAGAACCGAAAATGAAGTACAAAAATGTTGCTACCGCAAACACTAAAATTCTGACACTTGTTTCTTTAGGAATCTTTTCTACACAAATCTTGCACTTTTGTCTCCATTTCCTTACAGTATTTTTCATTCTCAGTTGTTTCTTCTTCGAGTTCATCATTCTCAAGAAATTTTTCTTCATTATTGTTTTCTTCCCCCGTCACAGTCACATTTAATTTGATTATTCTAAGATATACTCTTACAATTACTGCCCTTTTGCTCCACCCATTGGGCACTGTTTTCTTGAAAATCATCGTCATTAATATTCACACATACTCTCTTAACGGGTCAATTCACACAATCTCTTAACGGCCTAGTCATGTTTTCCTGCACATTGCACTTTCTTCAGAGGCGTTACAAAACAGACTACTAACTGGTAAAGAGCGACGCGCACTTCTTGAGAGTTACACAGCTACTGGCATGGAGCCCCTAGGTCTCCTGCACGCCAAAACGGCTGATAATTTCCCATAACACAGTAACAGTAACATAAACAGTAAGCTCGCGAACCGTTTCTTAAAACTGTAGAAGGGAAAGGTACAAGAAGAATCGAAGTTTTAAATAACGTGTAAATGTGTGTTTCAGAAATTTCGCAAAGTCTGAGGAGTCCCAGGGACTTCACGTCGGTAGCAGAGGGTTAATATGAATAGTCCGAAAGATTCGAGTTACGGAGAGGAAAAGGGATTCAGGGCTGACGGAAGGAAGACAAAAAAGAAGATACTTGCGACGTCTAAAGCGCGAGGCAGTGGAAAGAGACGGTGAGGAATCCCACGAGCAAAAGAAACGCGACGCGAGGACCGAAGACGAGGAGCCTCCGTGGCTGCAATCCATTCACGAAGAGAACAGGGCGGGGCCGCCGCCTACGAGGGGAGCGAAGGGAAGGGCTGGGAGCCCGAGCAGGCGCGCCACGGGGCGAGGGGAGGGGCCGGCGGCGACAGGAAATGCACCAGGGGGACGCGAGCACTGCGGCGAGAGAAGGCGCCTGGGGAGGGAGGGGGGCGGAGTAAGAGGGGAGAAATGATTGAAGCGGCGCTGCACCAGGGGACCGGAGGGTGGAGGATTCGGGAGCGGTAGGGGTCGACGAGAGGGGGGAGGAAGGCGGAGAAGGGGACGAGGAGAGGAGGTAACGGAAGGGATCCAGACGAGGCGGCTGCGAGGGCGGAGGCCGGAGAACCCCTCGCTGCAGTGGAAAATCCCCAGCGCCCTGGTCCGGTGGAGGGGGCTCTGCATTCGAGGGCTGCACCGAGGCTCCACGTGCCTCGTGGAAAAGTACCGGGCCACCACGTGGCGAGGGCCCGCGCGGATTTCGGGCGGGGGCGGGGCGGGGGCGGCAAGGCGCTGCGCCTCGCACGCCACGCCGCGGCTCGATACTGCGTCGACCCCTCGAGCTGGAACGCATCGGCGCCAGTGGATTCTTTCCGTCGATAAATCGCCTTCACGAGCTACGACGTGTGTGTATGTGTGTGTGAATGGTGATATTGTGTTATTTCCAAAAAACTATAGTTGTTATAGCCATCTCGCACAACATCGTTCCGCTACTAACATGTTTTTCAGGAATATCGTAGAAAAATATGTAGAATGTTAAAAAATATCGCTTTATTGAGTGTCAGTAACAAACAGCGTCATGGGGTATGTTATGCCGGTAAGTTCTATTGTAACTGTGTGTGTGAATGGTGATATTGTGTTACTTCCAGAAAACAATAGTTGTTATAGCCATCTCGCACAACATCGTTCTGCTACTAACATGTTTTTCAGGAATATCGTAGAAAAATATGTAGAATGTTCAAAAATATCGCTTTATTGAGTGTCAGTAACAAACAGCGTCATGGGGTATGTTATGCCGGTAAGTTCTATTGTAACTGTGTGTGTGAATGGTGATATTGTGTTACTTCCAGAAAACAATAGTTGTTATAGCCATCTCGCACAACATCGTTCTGCTACTAACATGTTTTTCAGGAATATCGTAGAAAAATATGTAGAATGTTCAAAAATATCGCTTTATTGAGTGTCAGTAACAAACAGCGTCATGGGGTATGTTATGCCGGTAAGTTCTATTGTAACTGTGTGTGTGAATGGTGATATTGTGTTACTTCCAGAAAACAATAGTTGTTGTAGTCACCTCGCATGA
Source organism: Teleogryllus occipitalis (assembly GCA_011170035.1). Lineage (NCBI taxonomy): Eukaryota > Metazoa > Arthropoda > Insecta > Orthoptera > Gryllidae > Teleogryllus > Teleogryllus occipitalis. The sequence continues at coordinate 69,634 of BLKR01015398.1, forward strand.
CGTGGAACTGCAACTAGTATATTTTTCAGGAATATTGTAGGAAAATATGTAGTACGTTCAAGAATAACACTTTATGGGGTGTTAGTAACAAGCAGCTTCATGAGATATGTTTCTGCCGGTAAGCTGTGTGGTAATGAATTTTGTTTTTATTGAAATAAAAATTTCAAAATAATAACTTAAAACTTAACTTATAACTTCAAAAAATAATAATAGTAATAATAATAATAATAATAATAATAATAATAATAATAATAATAATAATAATAATAATTACTAAAATGAAAGTAAAAACTTCAAAATATCGTTTCATTTCTGAACACAAATTTCAAAACTTCGTGTCGCCTGAGAACAAGATTAGGTGTCAGATACATAACTACACAGAAATACGTAAAATTGTATTTAAAACTGACAGGATTTCGATTCATGTATAAACGTTCCCATTTCTAATAAAAGTATCACATTTAAAAATTACCAAACTACCTAATCGGTAATAATCTTGTAGGAGAGTAACGAGATTTTGGTTAACTGCGTAATATAAAGCATTCTAACATTGAGACTAAGTTCTGAGAATTAATAATTAAAAGGTTTCATAATATTTCAGACTAATCACTAGTTCTATGAATAATCACGAAGGCACAGAAAAGCTTTGAATACTTGCTACACTGTAGTATATTAATACTAAAAATAGTTCAAGCATGTAGGCTGTATGATGGAAAATTAAGTCATAAATTTCCACCTTCACAAGGCTATATGAAAAGGGAAAATGTATTGGAGAAGTTTGAAATTTCTAAGAGGTGACCCTTCGTCCCTGTGCAGTAATGGAGGGTTCGCAAAAAGCAGGTAAACGCGTTTGGTACCGTATTCTGTGAAGAAGAGCAGTTGAAGGGCGGAGTTTGCAGACTCTCCCTCCATCTTCCGTTCTCCCACAACAAGAAATTCTAAAGGGCAGTAAACACGAGAACCTCACACAGTTGCCAAATTGAAATGTTTGTCCCAACGAATTAACCAAACAGTTTTCGGCTGAAATGCTGTTTGTGATCCGATTCGTCCACCCGCACGGAACCAAAAAAATCCAGGACAGGAGGAAAGAAAAGGAGGTTTTCCTGAAAATCATAAAGACCATACACACGCCAAATAATTTTTAAGATGGTTATTCCCATAAAAGGCGTCGGTAATTATGCGTTGGACAGACTCAAGGATGTTTTATGTTAACGCTAGGATCGAAGGCCCGAGCCTAAAGTGAGCCGTAAGTGACTTATTCTCGTAATCGACAGCGCGCGTGTACGAATCGGATCATATACTGCATTTCTACCCACCATTTTTGTCTGTAAATTAAATTATTATCATCTTCGTACTGCAATGTGAAAGTTATAGTTGTCTAGATGAAAGTTAGATGTGTATCTGTCTTGTTACACGTTTTTCCAGTCTTCTTTACGGTATGTATCTAGAATGAACCAATTCATCCATACAGAGTATGGTTGAATGATTCATTTTAATTTTTTCGATATAACTGACAACAGTACATCACAAACAAGAAACTCAAAATTTTAAATAACTTCCATCGTAAAATGACAAGGAAATCTTCATAAAGCATGCAAGATTTAACATTGTTATTTATATACTAATTTGGGAGAAAATACTCATAATGAATGTCCATGCAACAATATTTCCATTGTCTATTGTCCATGCAACAACACTCTATGGATCAGTAATATTGTAAATTCCAAACTTCAATTACATTTGTTATAAATTGAAAATACCTGATCTAATTCATATACTTTCGCTTCAACTTGTTCTGATGTCATGGCCGCTATTAAAAAATAACAAGCGTCTTATTTGGAATGCGTAGATATCTTAAACCATAGTGCACTGAGTAGACCTGCTTTGAAGTCCTGGAACCACGCTCAAAGATTATTTTGACAAGTGCCCTGTCGTTACTCCACTTTCTTCTATCATTTTCGGAAAAAGTGCATCTTGCATAAACTTGGAGGGAAGATATTTCAGTTTATACAGTATTCCCTCTACGATCCGAGAAAGTAAGCGAGAAACTTCGATTCCAGAAAGCTGTGCCGCCTCCGTCGAACTAAGCTCTTGTCCGCTTTAGAACTCCAGTCTGGAACCGCCCGCCCGGTGCAGGCGTCCTTCAAGGGCTCCCTCCGCCCACGCAGAGCACCCGTCCTTGGAAGTGCACCCGCACTTGCGGGTGACCACGTGGCCACTGGTTTGGTTAGCGGCTTCGGCGGTTTCAACGGTTCTTCTCGAACCGTTTCTACAAGGTCTGGTCGCCCACCGCTGGATATTCGTAAACCAGTGCCAATGAGAGAGTACATGGAGGAGTGAATGAAAACAACTACAAATGAAAATGCGATCACTTACATATTAAAATAGAGATAATTTATGGAATCGGCCAATACATCACTGAATTCATACGTACACAGGTTAGTTTAAGGCATGGTAGTTATTGGTTAGTTTCAAGATTAGCGCAAAGCTGGCGAAGTTAATAACCCCGCTATTGCTGCAAAAGCCGAAGAGCCAACTACGTATACCCAACAACTATTGCACAGTTCCACGAAGAAAATATACTCCACATTGCTTGAGATATATCAATGGCTGGGTGGCAAAGAGCGAGAGAGGGCGGCAGAGAGCGACAGAGGGCGGCAGAGAGCGACAGAGGGCGGCAGAGAGCGACAGAGGGCGGCAGAGAGCGACAGAGGGCGGCAGAGAGCGACAGAGGGCGGCAGAGAGCGACAGAGAGCGGCAGAGAGTGATAGAGAGCGACAGAGGGCGGCAGAGAGCGACAGAGGGCGGCAGAGAGAGCGCGGCAGAGAGCGAGAGGGGGCGCCAGAGAGTGAGAGAGGGCGGCAGAGAGAGAGCGGCAGAGAGCGAGAGGGGGCGGCAGAACGAGAGAGAGCGGCAGAGAGCGGGAGAGAGCGGCAGAGAGCCACAGAGGGCACCAGAGGACGAGAGGTGGCGGATGCACACACTTGTACGCGACATAACGGTCAGTGGCGCATTCTAGCGTGCCCTTCGGAAAATAGGACTGCTCCATCTTCAACCACACCCACCAATTAAGATACTCGGCCGCTTTCACCAACGCTGTTCAGTAGCTTTGACGGACGTCAAACCACTGACGGCGCGCCAAACGCCTTATTTACGTTTCACCACGGTCCTTTCGCTTGACAATCGTCAAAATATTCCTAAAATTTTGACTTAGCGATACCCCACCATCAACGACATTGACGACTCGTAAAACTAGTGTTGTGAGCTTGGGATGAATCAAACGCGTTCGTTGTTTTTCAGTAAGCTAGTTATTTTACTTTTTTGCTGTTCAAGTGCGCGTGTGTGATATCATGGAAGATAATTTTGTTGCTTAACTTTTGTTTATTTACAAACCATGGGTCCAGAACATCTAATTACTCGAAAATATACTTTTTATTAATTGAAAGATCCTCAATTCGTAACGGGAGAAGGTCGAAGCCGATGTTCTGGAAAAAGTTAGAAGAAATAAAACCGCATCTGGAATATTACTCAAACAGAAATAAGCCTCTAACGCTCATGCCCAGTAGTAGTTGGTAAGTTTAAGATGTTATTTTGCTAGATATTTCCTCCAGCCATTGCAAATGGAATTTTGTCATCCACAGAGTGCGATTGTGTAAATAAAAGATCGTTTCTTTCGCAAATCCTTCTTTCGCCCACAGTACGTGGTTTTTCCATAGAGTGCTGATGCCTACCCAAAAAGGCGAGATTTTCTTTAGAATAGAGAACTTTCCTAGAGTTACAGAGATCATAGACTGCACACACGTGCCAATTTTGTCTTCGGAGAAAATGAATTAGAACGATTCAGAAATCGAAAAATGTATTTGTTCGTAAATATGCAAATATGTGATTTTCATCATGTGCCAACCTACTTGGAATATAATAGTTCATACGTCATCAGTAGTCAGCAGACGCAATAGCCAATGCGGAACCGCGTTGTAACCTGACATTGTAGCCAACCACTGTAGGAGGAGAAAAAATCAGCACACGTTCCTTGACGAATCCTCAAAGTTAACGGGGTGTCATTTCTGACAGAAAAGTGTGGGTGAAACGTAAGGATGTGTCAATATTTTAACGTTCGTCAAAAATGGCGATCGTCATGACAGATTTGACGAGTGTTGGTGAAATCGACAGATCACGTTCGGGTTTCTTTTGAAGATATATTTTGTATCAATCTCTTCGTCTACATCTATGTCGGAATGTTGATAATGTGTTGTCGGAATTGATTGTTGAATAGGAAAGAGAAGATGATATTTTAAATTCATGTTTTTATAATTCAGAAGTATATTTTTGCTTTGGTATAATACATTTTGTACTTAATAAAATAAACTTCGCATAGGGTAATAATTTGGACATGTTTGCAATTGATTACGACGGAAAATGTGCAAAATGGAATTCACTGTGAGGAATTATTCTAAGCTAGCGACCTACAACAAATATGATGCAGAATCCCCCCACTCCCTCATTTTCCACAGGATCATTTCGAGCGAAAACCCTCTGGTTCCAATGTATTATATTTCAAAAGCACAAAAAGACACAAAATTTTAAGTTATCATCAGTATGATTATCAATAATAATGCGATAGTACAAACGTAATAAAATGAAATAAATATGTCAGATTTTTCTCCAAACTTCGCCATTATTAGTACAACATTCACTAAATCGTCGTTTAACTATACGTACGACTATTACGTGTGAAAATGTAATATTATTGTGCGATATGTTAAAATAATTCTAATGTATTTCAATCACCACTCTAATTTCTTATTAGATGAAATATTTCACTTTTTCACACAGAGAGGAGATACAGTTGGGCCGCAGTAATGTGAACTGATGAGAACTAATGTATCTGAACTACAAATTGCAAATTTTGAAATTCAATATTGAGAAATCTGAAAAATACAACAAATTTATACTCTAATACAATTTGCTAATCTGAAATACACTTATGTATAACTTCCTGAATTTCAAAAGTCATCAATTCTAAAATACACTTCATTTATTGTTAAATAAAATTGGCTAATCTGAAAAACAATTTGCTGCTTTCATAAATTGAACTGGAAAAGACGTAGATCACTCCTACGATGAAGTTAAGAGTCATTTGTACATTCGCGGGGTAGTATTAGATTCCCACAAAAGGTCCATTTCTTGGAAAAATGCACATTATTTACGAGAGAACGCAAGCGCGCAGGGCTGATCGATTGTGGTGCCACGTGCTGTGACGCCACGTGCGCCACTTGCACGGGCGCCACTTGCACGGGCGCCACTTGCACGGGCGCCACTTGCACGGGCATAAATTACGCCGCCCGTAAATTACGTAACGCAAATTTGGAGTATTTGAATACCCCTCCCCCTGTAACATACTCGAAACGAGCGCTGAATGCCCCCCCTCCCAACGTAAATACGTAACGCTTGCGACAACACCCTCCCCCCTTGAAAATGCAAGAAGTGAAAATAAATTATAACGCAGTAAAAACAATTTTTATTCATTTTACTTGTGTTGTATATTAAAATTAATGATAATTAAAGGATAAATTAGTTGGCGATACTGACTGCACCTAACAATAAGATTGGAACAAGTTGTGGGTGAAGGAAGGACAAATACGCGAGAAAATGATCACAAGCCGTCCACACGCGCCCTTGTGGTTGACGCATGAGCGTGAGTTTACTGCGCCAATTTAAATGGATTCTAGAATATACTGCATATCAGTTTTGAATATTTTCTTCGTAATCATACAGATTCAATAAGAAAATGATGAAAAAATATTTCCATTTATTGTAACAATTTTCATGTAATATCTTTAATTTATTTATATTTTAAAACATTAATTAGTTAATATTTTAATGTTTTAGTACAAGACTCGAAGACAGGAATTATTACAGCAAATATTGAAAAATGTAAAAAAATCTTTATGAATGTTACGTAACACCAAGCTAACACCCCCTACCCTTATGTAACGCAGCGTAACGTTGCCGCAAACCCCCTCCCTCCCTCTTTAGCGTTAGGTAATTTATCGACCCCATACTGACAGGTAGTGATGGCAAAGTTTAGTAAAACATTGATATATCGATACATCACCAAAAGGTTTTCGATGTCCATAAAAACATCGATGTTTAAAATATCAATGTTTTAAATCTGATGAAACATTTCGAAGTAAAATGTCGTGGTTTTAATGTGATGAATAAAATATCAATATTAGTTTAAAATATATTCTGCCTTAAT
>BLKR01015399.1:0-75846 GCA_011170035.1 Teleogryllus occipitalis
TCTGATTATCCATGGTAGTCTGTGTGTTTCTAAAAGCACAAATATTTGAATGCTGTAGGCTGTGCGACAATGATATGTTGCAAATACAATTACACAGACTTTCGTTGTCACAAATGAAATCGTCATTCAAACGAAACTTCAAATGACTAATATCGACTTTTCCTTAGATCTTTCTGCATTTCTGCAACGTCCAAGGAAACACAAATAATACTCCGGGTTACTCAGGAACCTGAGTCTAGATTCGCAGTCTAGGTACTAGACTAACTTTGTAAGGCCATCTCGTGACGTAGAGCGAAGTCGTTTGCCTTTCACTAAGGAGGTCCGGGTTCGATTCCCTTCGAATCTCGTGTGAAATTTGTTCCAACAAAACGCGTTTGGCTCCTTCACAGGGCTAGTCCAACCCCTGTGAAGTGTCCTAAACCCTACCCCTATCCTTATTCCTTCCTAATTCTGGCCGCTGGGTAGTGATGCAAGAGCGCGTAGTAGGAGGCGCGTACGCGGAGATGCTACCTGGCAGTCCTCTTGACAACTGACCGCGTCGAGACATGACGGACATAATATTATCGGAGGATTACTCCAAAAGCGTTATTACTGGAGGATTACTCCGGAAAGCGCAAAGCGCTCAACGCCCCCCCCCCCCAAGGGGCTTGGAGATGCGTTGCGCCAATTGTAGACGCAACAAATTTAATATTGCGTTGCGGTCAGGTTGCAGCAAGCTTTGGCGCGCGCGCAACTTCCTGCCCCCCTTCCTCAACGCACCTCCAAGAGCCCTCCGAAGGCCTTGGGACTGGTAGCTTATAAATATATAACGTAATTAGTCTGTCTTTCGACTTTTATATTTACATGTGTAACGTTCTTTGCTTGATAAAGTCATAATTATCGCATCATGCTTCTATTATGTAATTGAAATAATGTGATATATATATATATATATATATATATATATATATATATATATATATATATATATATATATAATAAACACATATGTGTGTGTGTTTAACAGATGTTGAATGTTTTTCAATGTATATCTTCTTCAATACGTATTTAATCTGACAAGGTACCTGGCTGCTGTGGCCAGCTAGTGCTCTGCAACATGATTAGGCTTGATGAGGCCGACAGGTCCGGTTATGAAGCAACATCAATCTCTCAGAAATCACAGGCCGGTTGGTCCATCTAGGTTGACTTTTATCTTAGATGTTGTTGTAACCAGGAAAGGGAGTAAAGCAACAAGGTCTCTGTTTCGCATACGAAGGTTTTGTGTAACTATTCAAACCTTGTTGGGATTTATGGTATCCTTTTTTTGCAGTGATCCTCTAACACGTAGTGTAGCCAGAATCCCTGATTTGTGGGTCTTTAATGCCAAAAAACAATTGAAAGCAAAACGTTCGTCCGTCCGTTCATGGTCTGGTGTATGTGAACAAACCTAGCGCCTAAACGATGCGTAGGACATTTTCCAAATTGAAGAAACCCCTGTCGTTTTTGCGAGAGCCGATGCTGAGCAATTTTGAAAAACATTTATTAATTTTTGGGGGGGGGGCTTTATATGTAGCCCCAGGGACATTTTCAAAATTTTCTCAAAAATGGCACCAATTTTTTTCTTTAAATTTCTTGTAAGAATAGTTATATACACTTCTAAAGGTGACATAGGTCCGATTTTCAGGATTAATTCTGAATTTTCGAAAATTGTTAAAGTATGAATTTTTTCGGCAACTTCTTACAACTACAATATTGAACATAAGAGACTTTTTCCTTCAAATTAAAACTGTTGTCCATAAATACTACTTTCATTAAAGTTATGTAAAGTTTTTTGTACATTTTAGTAGTTTCCGTGCAATAGTACGTGCATATTTGTAATTTAAAAAAAAATACAAAAATACGATTTTCTCGAAAACGGCTCCAATTTTTCTTGAAATTTTTGGTACTGTTAGTGCCAAATGAACCCTATACGATGACATAAACGCCATCTATTCTTTTGTTTTTTCAAAATTTACACATTTTTTTTTACTTCTCTCACGTCGGTAATACTTACTTTAGAGGCGGTTTCTTCACAGTAATATATTTATGAGTACATATGCTTTAAATAATGTTAAATAAATTTTCTCAAAAGCATAACAGTTTCTGTGAAAATGTTTCCGCATTTTTAGAAACGCTCAAACGCCATTTTCTCAAAATTGGCTTCAAATGTTTTCATTTTTTCCGATAGTGCTTATTGTATTGTTTAAGGTGATGTTAAGTTTATTTTGGTGTATCATTTTGTTTTTTTTCAAAAATTACACAAATGTAATTGTTTTGAAATATGTCTTACGCCGTTAATATACACATTTCCATCAGTTTGAACACATTATTGCATTTGTGAGTGGAAGAGCTTCAAACGACTTCAAATGATGTTTTTCAAAAAAATAATAGATTCCTATGAAAAAGAACTTCAATTTTCGCATTTACCATAATGCTTAATCGTTATTTTCTTAAAAATGACTTGCCATTTTTTCTTTCCTTAAAGATGTTGCTTGATTAATGGACCGAAATGAAGAACCCATGGGGTTATTTTTAGATCTTTCGAAAGCTTTTGACGTTATTTACCATAACATCTTGCTCTCAAAATTACCTTCTTATGGAATTCGTGGTATTGCCCTAGATTGGATAACCTCGTACCTTAAACATTGATTTCAAAGAGTAGAAATACCGTACTGGCATGAAAATACATTATTTAATTATCTTTCCAATTCTTTGCCAATGGAACATGGGGTCCCACAAGATTCGATCTTAGGTCCTATCCTCTTTCTGTTGTACGTAAACGATATGCCCTCATCTATTAAAAATGGAAGAACAGTTCTGTTTGCCAATGACACAAATGTTCTTTGCAAAAAAGAAACAATATATAGTACAATTTCAGAAGTTTCAAATTGGTTTTGTAATAACAAATTAATAGTCAACAAAGGAAAAACAGTCTCAATGCAATTTTGCGTTTCAAATCGGCAATCGTATGCTCCATTGAAAATGAACAAAATGCAATTAGCTGATGTTAAGGTAACAAAATTTCTAGGTCTCTCAATTCAATCAACTTCAAATGGAATGTACATACAACAGAATTAAACACTAAATTAAGCTCATTATGTTATGCATTCATAATTCTTTCTAATTCTGTCAGACTTCATGCAGTGTATTTTGCAAATGTACATTCCCGCCTGAGAGATGGCATAATATTCTGGGGAAGCTCATCCTTTAGTACCCATTTAGATTGCAAAAGAAAATTATCTGAATAATGAAAAAATCCCATCCACGTGATCCATGCAAGCCTCTTTTCATTGAACTTGGAATCTTACCATTGCCTTGCCTATTTGTTTACAAGTCTGTAGTATTTGTCAAAACTGACTTACTTAACGGTGGGAACTTATTTTCATGTAATACTGATATTTATAGTTACAACACTCGACGTAGAAATCATGTTCATCAAGTGTCAGTATCAACAGCTCACTACAAGAAATCCTCATACAATACATGTATGTTACTTTACAACGCATTACCATATGAAATTAAACAATTACAATTGGTACACAAATTAAAGTTAAAAGTAAAATCTTTTCTGCTGCAATACTGTTTCTATACAATTAGAGACTATACTGATCGTCAAAAAGAAAAATAATGTTTACTTTAACAAAACCAAGATATAGTATAATGAATTAGTTTACATTTGCATTGTATAATTTTAAAAAAAGACTTAAATGCCTGTAACAAGTAATGTACTTCAGCTTCCGGGTCAATGACCCGTATCTCAATCAGGTTTTTGTCCAGTTTCCCTGATCCATTGAGCAAATTCTGAGATGGCCCCTTGATTTGCTTCTGGACGTAAATGTAGCTTCACTATGTGCACGTTTTGTTCAACTTTCCTTTTGCTTGTAGTTGTAGAGCTAAGGGTGAGTTTCTATTTTGTTAACAATACAGAAAAATCTATTCTGTTCGTTCATTTACTGTTAAAAATAAGTTTTCTATAATTCGGCAATGAAAATATCTAGTTTTTGAAATGTTAATCTCTCGCTTTTTAAAATTTATTATTATTATTATTATTATTATTATTATTATTATTATACAATTTTTTCATCTTTCAACTATTAATAGTTAAATTGTTGGGAAGGGATTCTGAAACTCAAGAAAGCGTGTGCAGATGATTTTCTCCCCCATATGTCACACACAGTTTTTGACTGTTTTTGTCTAAATAAATAAATAAATTATGAACAACATATGTTCTACAGAATGTCTTGATGTTTGAGAGAGATATGGTTTCCTAGTAGCATGCAATAGCAACAGCTTTTCCAGTAATGTAATCTTCCCATGTGGTCCCAAACTCTGCATTAATAAATGAAGGGAATTGCGCATCATATCAAATGAGTGATTTGTCACACATAGATGACACCCAACATCACGTCAATGTAATTCATATTAACCTAACCTTAGTTTTTGGAGAATCATTGATACAGTTTCAGTTCCAACACTTATAAAAACATGTTTTCCTTACCAAATAAACATCTTTTTTCCTTGTTTTGGTTGCTTTTCAGCTGCCATTTATGATCATTGTAATTTAACAATGGTTTCATAACTTTGGGGTAACAGTAGGGGAACCTTGTAGCCAAGAAGCCAAGGCAGCTACAGCCCTTCAGCCTTAGTGACCTCAGCTATCCAAACCGGCCATATAAACTGAACGACGAAGAATTTTGAAAGGAATTCGGGAAAATATTTATAAAAATAAGAAAAATTTAGTTGATTTAAATTGATTTATAAAAAATCATGGAATTAAATCACAATTTCAATCATTGTCAGGCTAGAATCATTAGAAGTTCTATTATTGAGATCAATAGCTATACTTAATATTTTTATAAAACAAATTCTTATGTGAAATAAATACTTCACTTAGATTGCCTAGATTCACCTAATTTTTATATGTACTTATACTTTAGAAACTGAGTGTAAGAAAAATTAGCCTTTGATCTAGTAATATTTAAAGATTTTAGTTTTCACAGCGTTTGTGACTCTTTAGTACTTACTTTTTTGAACATTGTTTCAAATATTGCGATGTCACTTATTTGATCTTTTTACCTCTGTTCATGTTAGACTGTCATTGCCCTTCACAATTCATTTACAGCTCTATTTATAACAAGTATAATTATGAACTTGGTTTTTTAAATAGGTTTTCTGTCCTGTGGGGCGTCCCCCTACTCCAAAAGAAGCAAAATATGCATCACGTTTGCAGCAACTATTAGGAGACCCAAACTTTATGGTGCAGCTATTTGAAACAACTCCGGCTGTAACTTGCTATTTAACATCTCTTCCCACTTTGGCATGGGGTGGTACCTGGCCTCCTGTACCTCCCAATGCTTGTGAAGATCTCGCCAAATTTGGTGTACTATGTTTAGAGGTATATATATATTTTTATTGGGAGAAGCTTTGTATTTGGTTCTGATAAAACAAAAAAAAACTGCATATGGTTCTAAATTTTCTCAGTTATAAATATTGCTAGAGGTAGAAATGGATAAGTATTAGAGTTTTCTTTGTAGTAACCTTATATGGAATGCAGATAACTGAAAATTACCTAAAAAAATTAAAGTCCTAAATGTTTACCTCTTTTCTCCATTTTTTAATTATTCACATTTGTATATCATGTTATTTTATCTCCATTTCATTATTTCATGTTTTTATTACATTCTTTTTTGTTTATTTATTTTTTGTGAGAATTACCCAAGTAGGGCAATACATCTAGAAGTTAGGTGAGACATACATTTCCTTCAGAAGTTTATTTTCCTTAGATCATTCATGGGCTGGTACGAAACACACAAGAAAATCCTAACGAAGCATTACTGCCCCATCATCTTGAGCAGTGCTTGGCATGTGCTGAAGCAAATCTGAGGGAACCTAATCTTTCTGCAGTACTTGGTATGCCCAATAATGTGACATGGATGACTTCTGCTGTGGGTGCCCTCACTAGCACTATTGATTATCTTCTGGAAGGGGAATCTCTTCCAGAACTTCCAGCACATGGTATGTTCAGAATTGTTCTTTATGTATCTATTAATACAGCGGATGCATAGTTAATAAGTAATGTGTTGATTATCTTCTTAATTCATTCATATCAATGGTCAGAAAAATAGAAATTACCTGTAGATGTCAGTGACTCCTGCATTTCTATTAAAATCATTTTGTACCTTCTCTTACCTCATTAAAAGACTATTCAGTTGTACATAACTCTTTCTATCAATACAAGAAAGTATAATTGTAGTTTCCCAATTTGTGAAATTTTGAATTATTTGATTATTATTCATTCAAAACTTTTCTCTTTTCTAAATCTACTGCCCAGACTTCCATTAAGGTTTGTTTCTTACATCTCATTCTGTTTTTCACTTTCTGTTTTCTCATGTATTGATCTGAAGCAAGAAGAACTTGTTTCCACAAAAGCTTGGTAAACCAATTTCAGATAGATAGAAGCTTTATTCTGCAATTGGGCAGATGTTGCCCAGTGGCAGAATGTGGAAACATGAAAGTACAATTACAAGTACAAATAAAAAACAATGTTTAAAAAATTCAATATCAAAAACAAATTATCTTTGTCATTACCTAGACCTGCAGATGACATTTACATTCATATACTACAAATGAAAATAAACACGCACGCATGCGCGTGCACACACGCACACATGCACACACACGCAAAACACTCTTTACCATAAATAAATAAATAAATAGTATCAACGTTTCTCAGAATAGCCTGTACAAAGACGTTTTCCACTAGCGAAACAAACAGAAAGAAGTGAAATCACTTCACTTCACTGCACCATATATCACTTTACCTAAATATTAACTGTTCAATACATTTTTACTGTGGACTACCCATAATTGCACCATTCACTTCACTTCACTTCACTACACGTTTTCATCCTATTGACTAATTTCCTATGTATTTTTTTCTAAAACCTCACTGAACAAGGGCTCAAAAATTGCTGCAGGCAAATCATTCCAATCTACTATTGTTCTGTTTACAAAGGAGAATTTGCCTACGTCCGTTCTTTGTATTCTTGTTCTAATTTTATATTTGTGATTAAATCTATTTAAATAATCTGGTTTATCTAGCCTTCCCTGAATTTCCTGCCATGCAGAGCAACCAATGTAAGATTTATACAGTGCGCTAAGTCATGCACTTTTCCTCCAGTGTTCTAATAATTCCCAATGTGCAGATGTGTTCCTCCGAAATGTGTAGTTTGCCACGACGTATTACATTTGTGTGTATATATATAATTAAAAAAGGAAAATATGTGAAATAGTGTAATGTAATGCGTGTAAATATAAATAAAAAGTGTAATGCGGAAAATATGTACACAGCAAAAAAAAAGACAGAAATCATATAAATTGTTACAAACAACAAACATTAAGTCAACGGCTTAATTTTGAAGAACACTCATTTCTTAGGAAAATAATGGATGATGCAGTTAATGTTCATTTCACAAAATAAAATAATATAGGTATTGCAACAAAAATATGACTTTCTCTCAATTGTGAGAAAATCTAATGACCACATAGCACATGGTGAGAGAACTGTCAGAGCCGCTTACACACTGACGGAACTGTAACTGTTGGGCTTCTTTTTGTGGATGAGGAGTGAATATGCAATTATGGTGATATAAGCAAAATAAAAATAGCTTAAATTGATTCTAAATGCTTCGAAACATATAGTTTGTTGAAATGGGATGTTTTAGTTTACAGAAAAAATATGCAAATGCATATAAATCACGGCCCTACTGATAAGGTATTATATGAAAAACTCTGGCCCTACAAAATGTGATCGCTTTACTTTTCTTTCCATGTCACTTTATTAGCTATTGCCCAATCATAAATTTTATTTAAAGCATCGTGTAGTTGAATCATACCGTGCTGCTCTGCAATTTCCCTATATAATATACAGTTGTCAGTGAAGATTCGAATTTTTGACGTTATATTTCACGATAAATCATATACATCATAAGAGACAGCAGTGGACCTATGACACTGCCCTGACGAACCCCGGAAGTAATGTTTACCCCTTTCCGATAAATGCTGTCCAATTCGAAATTTATTATTTCTATCGCGAAGAACTTCGCTCCTCCATGCTATTACCTGCCTGTCAATTTTAACATCAATATGTCATGCGGCACTACATCAAATGCTTTAGCAAAATCAATAACTATTGCATCCACTGTTCCCCTACATCAGTTACTTCAGACAAGACTTGAGTAAGGGAAATAATCTGACTTTCACAAGAAAAGCCGTGTCTAAAGCCATGTGGTCTATGAAATAACCATTCTGTTTCATCCAAGTTATTTCTAATCGAATTAGATAATAATTTTTCAAACAATTTACTGACTACTGACATAAGACTAATTGGCCCTTAATTTTGCACTTCACATTTTGATCCATTTTTGAAAATTGGCACTATTAAAACAGATTTCCAATCATCCAGTACACTTTCATTGTTGATCGATATATTGAAAAGTCTGACCAAATATGGTGTTATTGTTTTCCCTGCTGTCTTTAACATATCGGTTCTAATGTCATCCGGACTGCAAGACTTTTTCATTTTCTTCAAATGTGAACTTCCGTTTAATCAATTTTGAGTACATGATCCACGTTGTTGTGTAATTTGGTTAGCTTTTTGTTTGTGTACAGAACAGCAATAATTATTGAATACATTGGCTTTCTCTTCATCATCTATATTATTGAATACATTGGCTTTCTCTTCATTATCTACATTATGCCAGCTTATAGGAGGTGTGTCCTCCTGTTTACCTCATCGGTCACGTGCATAGTTAAAAAACTGTGCCCAAGCATTTTCGTTATCTTCTAAAATTAACTTAAGATATGATTCTTGCGCAGTTTTCTTTTTATTTTCTACTTCTTTCGTAATTTGTCGGAATTTCTGTAAATGTGCCTCACTGCGATGCCTATTGTTATACGCTTCTCTCATTTTTCTTTTCAATTTTCACATTTCCACATTATAATACTCTAGATCTGAATACGTTATGTACCTGAAGGGAACGAAACATTGCTGAACTTCCTCAATGATATCTTTGAATTTCTTCCATAGGTTTTCCAATCCCCTTCCTAGCTCTTTGAAAACTGCATAGTTCAGTTTTAGAAAATGTTGCATTCGATTTATGTCAGCTTTAGAATATTGTGAAATTCTATTACCGTTTTACCATTTCCCTGCAAATAGTAGCATTTATTTCAAGAACTATGGCATTGTGGTCACTTATTCCCTGAATAACATCGCAGTAATCCATCGGTGAAATAAGAAAAATATCTAAGATATAATTTTGATGTGTTGGTTTGTCAACAACTTGCATTATTCCTACATCCCAAACTAGTTTATTTATTTTTAACAGTATTTTTCTATCACATACGTCACCTTGCCAATTAATATCACTGAGATTTAAGTCACTGCCAATGTCACAGGCCAACAAAAAAAAGGTTACAAAAAGCTTTTTCAATCTTGATAGCTAATTTTTATACTTTTTTGGATGCTGAATCCAAATCTGCACTCTATTTGGTTCCATCACCCACAATTTAGTCACATTTTGATCTATTAAGATATGCTATATATGCAGTAAAAATGAAAAGTAAACGATTTTTAAAATACCAACAGGACTTTATTTAAACGTAGAAGTTTGCTTTATATTCTTAACATTACATTCTACAAAGGCTTTAAGTGTCCAATGACATATATTTTCTTTGTTTCTGTTTTCTGTAAAGCCCCTGATACAGCTTTTTCCTATGAACCGTTAGCTAACTCTCCCAGTGAAGTGACCAACAAACACCCATTATGTTGGTTAGTCCAGCATCCCTAATAACGTTTTTGCATCACTTTCAGATCTTGACAAAACACTCTCCTTGTTCTTCACTTACATCACCGAAATTGTCAGGAAAGAATTGTAAATGGGTGTTTCAAAAGTGAACCTTGAGGCTCATCAAACATCCCAATTACTTGAAAGCATCCAGCATATTGGCAACAATTGCTTGATAGTTTGAGTCTTTTTTGTTGCCTAGGAACTTATTTATGTGTTTAATGTAATCCATGGATCTTTTTCATTCTCTGTCATATGTAGTTCAAATTGGAGATCAAACATCATTTTTCTAGTATCAGGCCCAATGAATATACCCTCTTTTAATTTTGCTTCAGACAATTGTGTAAACTTACCACAAAGGTATTTGAAACACTGCCCATCTTTAGGCAAGGCCTTCACAAATTGTTTCATGAGGCTTAATTTTATATGCAATGGAGACAGCAGAATCTTGCAGAACATCTACCAGATGTTCCTGTAGAATGTTATTTTCCCCTGGCTTTAAAGATTTTCTTACAGGCCAATTGTTTCCAGACCAATGCTGACCTTGTGCCCTACTATCTCATTCACATAGTAAACATGGGAATTTCGTAAAACGACATTGCTGGCAACAAAGCATGCATGTTAAGTCAGCACATCATCCCTCCATGAGGGGAGTAGTTTAATTTCTCTAACACTGAGATTTTCTTAATTTTCCTTCATGAGTACAGAAGAAGCAACAAGTAATGATGCATACGTAGAACCATTGTTTAATAGAACTGCTTTTAAACTAGTTTTACAGGAATCGATAAACAGTCTCCATTATTCTTTTTTGTTTTCAATTCCGAACTCATTCACCAGACTGGTAATATTCAATCTATATCGTGTTTTTGGTTGAAAAAATAAGAAAGTTATTGATCTCTTCTCCTGTACACATGAACTGAAGTTCCAGCTGCTAACAAGTTATTTTCCTTGTCTGGAGACAAACAGTTCAGCTTTCTCTTTGTTAAGTCCAAATCTCTGACCAAATCATTGATCTCAGTTTGAGTAAACCACTGAGGTTCCACACTGTGTATGGGACACTGAAACTCATTGTCAGCTGGTACATGTTTATCTCAGGGAGATTCATAACTAACCAGATTAACAGTTGCAATAGCCAATGGTGGTTCAGGTACAGGCAGATCCGGACCTTGGCCTATTGCCAAATTGCAGTTGGTAGGTTAGTACTTTTTTTATTTTATTTTTGAGTTGTAATCAGTAACATCAATGCAACAAAAGTAGCAATAATCTGAATGATTCCTTGGCTCCCTCCATACTATTGGATTGGCGAATCTAAAGAATGCTTTCTCCTTCTTTGACCATTTTCTAAGGTCCTCTACACAAATATAACATACCTTATGTGGCGCCCAAAATTTGTCCTGAACACTACGTTCAATTCCAAAATATGACAAATACACATTTCTAACAGAGTCTGTAATGTTCCTAATGGTGTTTTTAATCCGAAATTCACCACAAATATAACAAAAACTGTCAGGACTGTTCTTACAACCATGACTAGCCATGACTGAACACTAACTACTAAACTAGTATCTTATCTTGATAGCGACAATACAAACAAGTTCACCTCGCGTAAAACAAACTACTGCTGCTACTACTGCTTGTGAAATATTTTACCAAAGAGTATAGTATCATCTTTGTCATCCTAATACTTTCATTCTAACTCACTGCATCTCATACATTTCTTGATACTCAGAGCAGCATTTGCCTAGCTATACAGAGAAAATGTTAAAATGTGAACAAATGGTGGGTGATACTGTTTTTTTATGTTATTTTTGGATTCAGTACACTTAAAATGACACAATAAGTTTGTTGGTCATTAGCCTGTATAATAATCGGATTACTGGTTCTATTCAAATTTTCCGCCAGTTCGAGGATATTCTCAAGAATGGAATAATTACCATTTGGTGGCCTATAACATGCAATAAGATCTGTTGTCTGTGAGTTGTCTATGCTTATATCTACTCCTATCACTTCATGCTCAATGCTTTTCCATTTCAAGTTCGCGTTTATACATGATTTAACTACAATAAAGACACACTCCCTCGGGCCTCTAGTTTCCTGACCCGCCGGACTATTTTATAGTCGTTTCGACAAATTTCTGAATCTGATATTTCTTCATTTAGCCATGGCTCATTACTGATCGCTACGTCCTCATCACATGCCTCGATTAAGTTCCAAAGCAGAATTTCCTTATTAACAACACTTCGGCAGTTTACCTGCCTGCATCAGCTTTAGAGCTCCTTTATTCACCCCTAGTCCTTTGTTGGAAAACGAATCTTCACCTCGCAACGTGGCCCCCTACAAAGCTCTTCCTCCTGCATACTTTCTAATCGCTGACGCCGCCGCTGCTGCCTCTCTCATTGTCTCCATCGCTTCCTCCACCGTTGCCGCCGCCACGTCCATCCCCGTTGTCGCCGACACCAAGGTTTCCTCCCTCGGGGAAAACCCTCTCTCCCTCACCACTGTCACCGGAGAGAAGGGCAACAACCGCTGGGCGTCCATCTTGTCAATGGTTTCGCGCAGGTGCCCTGCAAAACCCAGCAACTCTAATGAAGCTCGGCCGTCAAGACCGGGTCCAGTCTCGTTTATCCACCCGTTTGGATCCACGAAGAATAACCCTAGCCTCCGGGCCACTCACTCCATGTCGCGGTTGACCCGTCTGAATTTTCTAAGCCATACATCTCAGCGATAGAGCACTCTGCTCAGAACAATGCGAGCTCTCGTAAAAACATAGTTTTGTAGGTATTGCAAAGTCATAAATGTCACCCAAGAGGTGGTAAAATGAGCGACTTTTTTGATGTTCAACCGCGCGTGTAAAAATAACTGTTTTAGGATTATTCACAATTTTCAATTTGTCTCTTCATCTGCTCCACTCGTATTCACGAAAAACAGTGTACTTTCATGGGTTATCCCATCCCCACATGACGCACTATAGAATCACCAAGTATTTAGGTGTTCGCCGCCGCCGCCCTTTCCGCCGTGGCTGCTGTCGTCGCCGCCGACACTGTCCTGCCAAGCCTTACCGCTGGTGTAGCGCCATAGCCGTTGCTGTCGCCATCTTCATGTTTCGCAGCTCCCTTTGCGTTTCCCCGAGTACGGCTGACACTCTTAAGAAATCATTTCGGAGCCACTGTAGCTCGCTTCACACATTTCCATCCCCGTTTCTGCAGACCTTGCAACGCCAGTTGGCACTCGAAGGAAAACCTCGCCTGATCCTTACCAGACCTGGATTTCATTCCACTCATATTACTACTAATTATGAAATTATGAAAATCGTAAATGCGTCGTATGTGGAACCGCGATGAGTGCGTTGTGTCCACACATGAACACGTCGCTCGCTACGCCCAACGGACGACACGGGCCCGGTGGGCGTGCAGCTCGCAACCCATAATCTTACTACTTGTGCGCGGAGTCGCTAGAGAAACACGTCCGCTCGTAACCGTGTCCAGACACAAACTATCCGAATATTTTGGATTGTATCAAAACATTAAGGAAACATGTAGGCTAGGATCAATTTATGAGACTGCATGAGCACAAAAGGCGTAAATTTAATATTGCTAGTTAGGGAATTGCGTCATAAATACAGAATTGTGGAGAAATGTAGAATTTTGTAGAAAATCTTGTTGAAAAAATATTTGTGGGCATTCAATACACATCATGTGTTTCTTAGAAACAGTGCGCCATACATTGTTTTCGGGGTCCTTATAATGGGCCTGAGTTACGTTTTTTAGACCTTAAACTACAAAATGAATGTATTATGATTTTGGAGGTTTGGCACTTTTGGGAATTTCTACTCTGTAGTACAGATGGTTACAAACCTGCAGAATCATGAACTATCGGTAAAATTAAATTGACAATTTGCTTTTCAGTGCAATTCAACTGCACAGGTCTACGCCTTTTGTTTGTTAATAAACAATTAGCAATATTAGAACATTTACACACAGTACCAGGCTTATATAATGTAACATAGTTCAGGGCCCAGTATGAAGTAATTTTCACTTTTAAAACAGTAATTTACAACATGCGTAATTTTCAGATGGATCAAATTTTAATATTATCCCTTAGTGAAAGTCATACCAACTACATTTTCATGAAAAGAATGGTACATTATTATGATATTATTCATTTCCTTAAAATATTAATTTGATAACACAATATAAACGTATATTAACCTTCATTTACAAGAAATTCCAAATTTTACTTAGGTCTTAAAAGAGCAATGGAAGATCCAGAAACTGTGTGCTCAGCTCATGCTTGTCACCAAATGGCAATATTAGTTCTGTGGCTTGAGAAGACACAGAATAAAGGACATAATATTCCGGCTTTTCTAGCTTCTACAACAAAGTGAGTATTTTGAGTAAATCTGAAAGATTAATTAATTTACTGAACTTTTTTTTGTGCTTTTTATACAAATATATTATGTATAAAATATAATATAATGTTTATAGATATAGATGTATATAGATTTATAAATAAATATTCTGAACTTTTTAGGAGTCTAATTGTATCTCTGGCTCGCATGCCTCTGGTGAACTCATATGTGGTAACGCCTCCTGATGTGTGGAATCAAGGCTGGACTCCAGAATTAACAGGTCCTGCAAAAACCACAGTTCCACCATTGCCTGTGGAGTGCTTGCAAGACATAGATGTGTTGCAACAATTAGTCTTTCGGTATGATAACTGGATAATTTAAGTTATTTCTTCACTTTCTATGCAAATTTGTCTCTTCTTATTATAAATTGTGGAATAAACTTGTTTAAAATTATAAACGAAAAATCTTATTTGTCCTTTAATTTTAACTGACTATTTTGTATATCACATGTTAAACTTGAAAGCAACATTACTTTCACACTATTGTTAGTTTTTGTTGATTTCAACAGAAACACTTTTCTTCAAGAAAGCTTTAATATTTGTATCTATTGAAAATCTTTTTGACTATTATTATTATTATTATTATTATTATTATTATTATTATTATTATTTGCTATAGTTTTGTGATAATATTTACTCATCAGTTTGCTTTATTTAGATAGATGATTGAAGTAGTGTTATGGCTGCATTTTTTGAAATCAATTTTGAAAATTTATGAAAGCAAAACTGATCAATCTCAGAAGAGTGTAATGACTATGCTGTGAAAATGTTATGCATTTCCTCTGACCTTCAATTGCTTGGGTAGGATGACTTTACTGGGCTGGACCAGCCGCCAACAATTTGAAGAAACTTGGATGGCCCTTCTGTCTGTTTTGAGTGCAAGTCCTGCACCAGCAACTGTGTCAGAAACTGCAGCACCTCCAGAAGAAGCTGCTCTTGTTGCTCAGGCAGCTGCTCTGGCAGTGCAGGCCCTCACTGCTTTGTTGGTGCAGACACTGTTGCTGCCGTTACCAGGTCGCCCTGGCACCAGTGTGTTATTACATCAACCTCGGGCTAGAGCTATTTCTTTACTTCCTGTGTAAGTTTTTCTCCTCTTATTATAAATTATAAAGGATCTCCATGAAGTACGTTCAGAGCGTAATAACCCACTCTTTCTTAAGCACTTCAACAAGGTAATCTAGTGGGAGTTGATTTTTTGTTTTTTAAACACATTAGTTTAGGTTATTTTAAAGGTGTCTGGGGTTTCCTTTCCCCTCTACCCCTCCCTTCCTCCATTCATCCCACCCTCCCCCTTCATCCCTTCCTTTCTCCCCCCTCTTGTTCCTACCTCTCTTCCTGCGTCCCTCCCTCCCTGCATCCATCTGTCTATCCCTCTCTCTCTGTGTCCCTCTGTCCTTCCCTGTCTGTTCCTCCCTCTGCCTTTGTCTCTGTCAATCCCTCCATCTGATTCTCTGTTCCTCCCTCCCCATCCATCCGTCCCTCCCTCCCTCCTCTATCCGTCCCACCCTTTGTCTCTCTCTCCCTTCTTCCTCCTCCCTCCCTACCTTGCTCTTCCTTTATTTATGAAGTGCATGAGAGAATTTCCCTCATTTTGTTTTATTTGAAACACAATTTGAAATAAATGTACTACCACCAATTGTCCATTTTATCCACTGTCGGTACTTTTATAGAAAACTTACTGCTTGTAGTAATGAACTTGACTGTTGGTGTATTGAGAAAAGTCAACTCAGTGCAATAGATGAAATTGATGTGGAATGTTTTTGCTGAGGTCAAAGTGTAGATGTTAAGAGGATGCATTTCAGCCCTTAACACAAAACCTCAAAAAATTGACTTAGATATTTTTTGCTCTCCATTATTCAACTATAAGAAACATAGATTTGAAAAGAACAAAGAATCGAATTAAAAAACAGTTATTAAATTGACTAGAAAATTTGGGAGTAGAAAACAAGGGTCAAATGCACCTCAATTCATAATCAGAAAGTTGCAACCGCAATTATATTTGTTGTATGGTATCAAGCACCTATGGATGCACTCTCAATAGACAAGTGGTTAAACAAGTACTGTGTTCTAATCGATCTGATACAACTTGTGACTTTTCTTCATTGTATTGGATAAATTTTTACTTTTTATTGTGGGGTATAACAGTCATATTCACTGATGCAATTTTCTTCCTTGGTCATTAAACGCGATGCTCTCTTGTAACTCAACGTACTTTTTTTCCTTTAGATTTGTAGAAGAGGAGTTGCTTAGGAATATTTTCCCAAGCGTGTGTTACACGGACCTTTCATTTATTTATAAAATGTATGATTTTGTTGAGATTGTAAATTCCAAGGTTCTTGAGGATGGTCTTATTTATCAATCTTTCTTCTTTTTATTGCTAGAATAAACCTCAAAAATCTCATTTTAGCTACCATTACAGCTTTTCAAATCCAGAATCTCAGTTTCATTTCCTTGTCGTCTACAAGGCACTACTATAACTTTGTAGAACTTCAAGTTCTTAGTTTACTTTACCTGCAATTGTTCTTTTAAATGGGGCTGCTTATAAGATTGAATCTCTCCGTTCTTCTTTCAACAACTAATTTGCAAAGGTATGATTGGTCACATCCTAGAATTCTGGAAGTTATAACTTATTCAAATTTCTTATCTTTCAAACTGAGCTTACATCTTATGGAGTGGAAACCTTGGAAAGTCAAAGATGGTTTTGCTGCTTGTAGATACTAGTAAATTGTAGAGTTTTGCTATTATATACAATTTATATAGACCTATCTTTAGGAAGTCTTCATTGTCAGCTTCTAAATTCTAATCGCCTTCAAACAAGAGAGTTTCAATAAAATCTGACCCTTTAAGGTTCAGGCCTCAAAGCCTATTTGGGCCAGAGCTCCAAGAGATTTTAAGATCAATAAATAAGTTTTTGCAGTAACTTTTGAGAGACTTTGCCAGTGAGTCTGACAGTCTTGTTTTTGGGCTACAAACAGGACCTTGAGTGCTGGTTATTTCCCCATTTCATTGTTCCATGTGTTTAAAAGGAGTGAACGTATCCTTAATAAGCAGAGAGTAGGATCTCTTTAGATACTGACTGCTTGAAGTTTCCAATCATGAACAGTTCACAGGCCACTTTGGGTAGTATGACCTGTATGACCACCAACATAATTTCTTTGTATATAAATTTTAATTTTTTTTATTGGTCATTCATATTTGTGCCATAGGAGATAATCAACTCTTTTGTTTTGTCGAGATTTAGAGGCAAGCACCAATCTTTCTGTAAGTCTGAGTAAAATAAAGGAGTATTATGGAATAACTGTTGAGTGAAGTATAACCAATTTGACTATGAATATGAATGATCGACTTGACTATGAATATGACTAATGAATATCTGCATAGATATAGCATTTCATAAATTTGATCAAAGAATCGGTCGCCCTGACTGGGATTCAAACCTGGTCCTTCTGGTTTATGCCTAGCTGCTCTAACCATGTATAGCATTTCAGTGATTCTGATACAGTGTTGTTAGATCATATACACATGAAAATAAAAAGGGGCCTTGTGTTGAATTGTGTGGTATTCCAGTCCACATATGAGAATTCAATAACTGTTGGGATATATTGTTTCGATAAGACTGAATTAAAGTCCCTGCTAAAGGGGAGAAACCAATGGACACCTGCTTGAGTATTCAGGTCATATGACATTGTGTCAGAAGCTTTTGTTAGGTCATAAAATTTGGCTTCAACATGTAATTTGTTTTCTTCACCCTCAAGGCAATTCTGAACAAACTTTATAACATCATCACAAGTGAAATGTATCTAAATCCATTTGATCTTGTGATAACACATTATTTGATTCTAGGTACCCAATAATTGCAATCTTATAGTCTTTCAAATCCCTTTGACAGTAGAAGTACAAGGGAAATTAGTATGTAATTGTTTGGCTAATTTTTATTTCTTCTATTAAATTCCTCTGTATGTTTTCAACTGTGAAATCATTTAAAATACACTTCAGCACAGAATGTTTTTTTCACCTCCCCTGGGTTATAGTACTTGGTTCATTCCTGCAATTTTTGCTATCCCTGATAATAGCTTGATTTCAGTTATCATCTTGCAGGTAATTTAATTTTCATTTATTCTATCATGATTGCTTGTGATAACTCTGGGGAGTAAAGATGCTACAACTTCTGATACCATGTAATATGTTCTTCTGAATGTGTTAATCAAAGAAAATATTGATTCATAAACAAAACTTGCATTTAGATTGTCTAGATTCTTTGTTCTGCATGAGGATTTGTGTAATTTCACTTTATTGACATTGAAACTGTGCAGTTCATGAATATTGAAGGTAAATAAATGACAGGAATTGTATATTTATTTGTTTTTCTCCGTCTTGAATGATTCTGTTATACCAAATTCTGTGGAGGCTTGCAGAAACCTTGAGTGTGCATTGAATTTTTGCCACAGGAATCACATGCCTCCTCCACAATTACGGGCAGCTCAGGAGCTCCTTCTGTGGCCTCTTCGGGGACCTGTCAGTTCTGGTTCAATACCTTCACATCCACAACATGTATTTCAACGAGCCAACCCTGAGCGCATCAACAATCCACACAAGTAGGTTTACCATGTTTACCATTAAAGATGAGTGAACTACATTGATTTTAAAGACTGCTAACTGATTGAATGTAAATGAAAATTTGTAAGATGAAAATAATTTTTTTTATGTTCCTAAAGGTGTATTGTACTTGTGTTACATTAAATCTAGCAACTTGAAAAATTCTCATAATAAGCTGATTTGTAACATAATTTGTTATTAGTTATCTTTGTTCTATTGTAAGAATTTTGTCAGTTATACTACAGTGAAATATAGTTTACTAGAATAAATAAAATAAAATGAATGTCACAATTGACCTCAAAAGTGAAAATGTATTGAGACAAATGCTAGACATATTCAAACTGAGTTGCAATCTTCAGTCATTTGTAATAGGATAAAATCTATTAACTTTAATGTAATTAATTAAAATGAAACAAATATTTCTGCATAGTCTTTAAAGGTGTGTTTATTGTATTATAGTTATGGATACAGTCAAGTGCCTCTGGATTACATATGGACAGCTACACGCATGATGGCTGATTTAGTGAAAGATTCTTCCAAGAGAACAGGTAAACAGAAACTTGATATTTTACATGCTATCACACCAATTTATTTATTTAATTGTTTACTTAATTATAATTACCAGCAACAGTCACATTATTGATATTTCCAGAATCGGTGCATTATTTTAATATTATTATTAGACATCGGATGTTTAGGGAAATTCCTATTTTATTCTAGCAAACTTATTTAAAGGCCGATAAGAGATGTGCACGAATCATGACAAATGATGACATATGACGAAGTTTTATGATGCTTATTTTTGTTTTTTTGGCGTAAATGCCTTTTTTGCATAAATGCCTTTTTTAGGACTTTTTTGTCTTTTATGTATTATTTTTTTATACAATGCAAAGATATCTGAAAATCAGCCATGGTTCAAAGTGACCATTGATTACGAAATCATCAATTCACATCTGCATATTTTAAAATACAAGAGAATTCTTAAAAGTATACCAACTGATTTTTCTCCATTTCCCTATTTCTTAAATACCAGGCATGTTCTGAGAACATGGTCGATACACCGAGGGCACTGAAATTTTAAGTGGAAATAAATGTAAATTCCCAGAAGGTTTCAGTGTTGCTAGTGTTGAACTTCTAAGTCACATCATTAGATGTTGAGAGATCCTTCTCTGCATTCAAACTGATTTTGTCTCCCAGTCATCGCAAATCTGAAATTGTGATCCTTGAAAAGTTACTGGTAATATGAAAATATTTCTGGTTAATGCAAATTATTAGGAATAAAATGTATAAGAGTTGTAAATATGTAAATCTAATTTTACATTAAAATGTACGAACTTGTTTTGTGCATTAAAGTTTACAAAATAATATAGACAAATATTACAAACAATTTTTTATTTTATTGTGTATGTAACTTTTGATAGTGCCTTTTTTCTCCTTATTCTTGACATTTTCAGTGCCTTTTTAGGCGCCTTAAAGACGATTTTTTAGTGCCTAAACACCCTATGTCTAATTATTATAATATAACCGTTATATTATGATGTAATATGATGGTTATCTCATAATTTGCAGGACGACATCTTGAATATTCTATTACATTTTTGCTGCTTTGACAATTCTACCCAACCTGTTCAGAGCCATATAGAACTCGCAACTATATGTGAAATTAAACTAATTACTTGATATTATTAAATTGCACGGGTGTACCTCTTTGTTCAGTAATAACATTAAATAAGAATAGTTCATATTGAGAAGGGTGTATTATATTGCTCTCAATTACAATGAGACATATAGAAGAGAGGTCACTCTTGTAGTGAAACATGGTTTTTAATTATAGAAAAGTTAAAGCAATTCGGATATCTTATATGGGCACACACTATGACATTTAAGCAACGTTCTTTAAAGTATTTATAATCAGCTGATTTTATGGTGACTGGGAGATTATTAAAAAGCTGAGCAGCAATGCAAAAAGGATCTTTATTAGTTGAAGACTTGCTACTGAATATCCTGTGATAGTCCTTATGTCCTCTAGTATGATAGTTATGTACCTCTTTATTACTCACAAGATATTGATTCTGATCATTTCTCAATAATAGTATAGTAAGTAAGAGTTGCACGTTACAACAGTCAGTAATTCATATTTAATAAAGAACTCTTTACAGGACTGTCACAGATTCAGTTTGAAAATATTTCTGATACATTTCTTTTGTAGGACCATTAATCTATTCATATTTTTTTTTGTGTTGAACCTCCCCATATGAAGATACCATACTGAAGTTGTGAGAAGATTATGCCATAATAGATTGACAGAAGTGAGTCTGTTTTGAGGTATTTGGAAAAGTATCTCAAGAGGAATATATTGGAGTTTATTTTATTACAAAGTGTGTCAACTTGTTTGTTGTAAGTTAGGTTTGAATCTATGAATTGTCCTAAAAACTTATGGCAATCAGCTTGATTCACTGATTAATTGTCTACTTCCACTTTCATGTTTTGGTGTTGGTAACTGTGATGAAACTTGAAATTGATTAATACAGTTTTATCAACCTTTATTTTGAATTCATTTATGGACAAAAAACTTTTAATTGATTTTAATGATTCAGACATTAGTTTCTAGGTGACAAAGATTTTGCCCACTGCTTATTAATGTATCATCTGCATAAGAAATTACAGAGAAATCAGAAGAGCTTAGAATATCATTTACATATATTAGAAATAGCAAAGGTCCAAGCACAGATCCCTGTGGAACACCTGTGGTAATTGTATCAAAATTTGATTTAACTTTGGATAAGAAATTTTCAGAGTGCTGGAAGATCTCTGTACATTTATGTAATATGCAGCATATATCATAAATTAAACATATATTATATCTTTAATTTAAACAATAGCATGTAATTTATATATAGATCTGTACATCACAAATCAGAAATATACATGTATTATGAATATAGTTTATTACTCGAAGTTGAAATGCCCCATCCATTGATAAAGCAGTTAAAAAGACTTTTAAAGACCTAAGAGAGGAAGCTGTGACAATTCTGAGGGGCAGTTCCATGGTTCATGACTCTGTTAGTCAAAAAATTACTACTTTATGCCATTTTCTTTATAATTTCATAAGTTTCATGGAGTGTCCTTTCAGATCGATGAAAAGTTGTTGATCACGTGTGTTGGTATTGGAGTTTGTGTTAAGTACTTTACAGATCCCAGTCGTATCAGCATAGTAACTTCTTTTCAACCTTTTTTTCAAGGTAGTCAATTTGGTGAAATTCAATTATGTCAAGTTTGGCAATTTGTGTATTAAAAAAAGAAAAAAAATTTTTTTCTTTACTGTGATGTTTTAAGCAACATATAAATAAATGAAAAACATTTTTATTAATGTATTAATTAACATGAATAACTACAGTATTATAAAAGTTATATTTTATTACTATGTGTTTTGGAATATTTATGTTCATTTATTTGGTGCACATTTAGCAACATTCACCAAAAAAGTGTAGATTAGATAAAGTCAATATGACAAGGGTAAGAAATAACTTCTCTTTCAATTTTATCCAAAGGTCTTGTAATGTTATTGGTACACGATGATGCTACAACAGTGTGTTTTAACAAATACTTTTGTCAGGATCACTCATACTATTTCAAATATGTGTATTTTCAAACCTGCTACTGTATATTTTAAAATAATTTTCTCTTTTATTTCTTAGTGTCAGCGAAGTGTTTGGAAAGAGAGCAATGCTTGGCAGTAAGTGGTCTTGACCTTCATTCTTGTCTGCACTTCCTACTGGATCTGTATTCGCAGTGGACGGCTCCTCAGTCGGGGACATCTCTTCGCTTAATGAGTGCTGCTGTATGCTCTGTACTTGCAATCTCCGACTTATTCACTGAGCGAGCACAATTCACATGGATGTTAGCTACGTTCTTAGAACTGTCACGTTTACATCCCACAGAAGATGAAATTTTACATCAGTATTTAGTCCTTGGGGTGTGCAAAGCTGCTGCTGTGCTAATGCCTGTGAGTTCTGTGACAGTTATCATAATTGAAAAACTTTATTTTTCCAGAAATATATCATTTCATGATTTTTAAAATACTGCTTGAATGTTCTCTTACATGAGAACCTGTGCGTTCTCGATTATAGTATAAAGAACAATATCTGAGTTCTTAAGCAAGAGAATCTATTATTCAAACTCTGATGGCTCCTAATCAAGAAATTTCGAGATAATTTTTATAATTAAACATTCTTAATGTAATAATTTATTAATTAATCTTTTTTTGTTGATCAAGAAGTTATATATTTTCTTTTCTTTGAATTATTGAAAGACAACAGTTAAACCACTGATGAATAATAGAATCATGATCTCTATCTTGATGTAATTAACTATGATAATGACTTTTTCTTTGGAAACCTTCAGATTATGTAATACTTTGCTGAAATGTTTGCTTTTAAGAAAAATATTAAATTACTTCATTGGCATTTTGCTCCTTCTTGTGTTGCCTTGTTTTTTCAGGAACCGGAAATTAACGAAAGAGTTCGACGCGTATTGGAGGGAGGTCTTAGAAGTGCCTTTCTTCCTGCTCGATTGGCAGGTTTACATGGAATACTGTATTTGCTGCAAGCTGGACCCTCATCCTCTGCTGGAGGTGAAGATGGATCGATTGGGTATATACTTGCTAGTGCTTCTGAGTATATTCAACGAAATATAGCAGCTACTTCACCGGATAATGGGTATGAGTGAGAGGAAATTATTTGTTTGTTGTTGTTGTTGTTTTATGTTTTTCTTTTTCCCTTTGGTGAATTAATAAGTAGTTCCTTTTGGAAATAAATGCATGCCCATGTTCATTTGTACATTCTTACATTAAATAATTTAAAATAAGAAAGAATGGCCAGTTTATATAGAGAATATTGGATTTGTTATATAAAGAAAATCTACTGGGCAATATGCAATGAAAATTTCTATTTTAAAGCTGTGAGAATTTTTATTTCTTATTCTTAGTATGGTTTTCTAAAACTGCTTTCTACTGAGCTTTGGCACAGCAAAGAAGTTATGACATAATGATCACAAATCCGATCTCATCATTTCTCTCTACAGTGCGGTAATAATTGTACGTGTGTAAATAAGGCTCTTTAATGGTTTGGAAAGGAATACCTTGATTTAAAAAAATCATTTAAATTTATTTGAATGACTGAAAGTTAATTGTGTGTACAACTGCTAAACATTAGTAGGAGAGCCTCTAACTCTAAGAATGGTCAAAAGTACTCCTGCACATAATGATCAAAAACTACTTAATTGTGAGGAACTATAAAAGAAAATTTTCTACTTCAATTTCCCTACCCCCTTCTGCTCAGTCGAAAAACATTATTTTTACTAAATAATGTTTCTTATCCTGCCAAATGAATATTAAAAACATGGTATGTTCTTGTAAATTAAGCAATTTAGATATTAGACAATTAAGCAAATCTGACAAATTGAGAAAAGTTATGCAATGTTTACAAAAGTATCAATTGAGGGACTGAGGTGGGTAGGGATGTAAGAAACATTTAAAAAAAAACAAAGTGGGCTAATTGGATTAACTCTTAGATTTTTGATGAAAAAAATTGAATTTCGAACTAAAATTGGGATCAATGCTGACTTAGTTCTAAGTGAAAGATGACATTTTGAAATTCTGAAATATCTTGGTATCAAAGAGGTGTAAGTGAAATAAAATAGTTCCGCCCCCATTTTTTAAAAATTAATTCATTTATCAAAATTTTTACTTCGTTTTTTTTACAGGCCATCATTATATATCCATTACAGTTCTTTCAAGTATTATGCTGTTATACTTACAATTTTTTTAAAACATTTTTTTACATTTTTTACAGTTAATTTGTTTAAATAATTTTAATGTTCAGACATGGTACCAAAAATTTTAAAATGAATAAAAATTAAATAAATATGAAATTGAAACTTCAAACTTACAGTATTTTGCATACTGTGCTCATTGATATTACCGAGAGAAGTCAGAACAAGTACCAAGGCCGTTCAAAAATAAAATTTCATTAGAAGGCAACATGATTTCTCAATTACAATTTTTATAAATATCTACATGAATAATGGGTATCTACCAGTAAAAATATGACCAATAAATAAATATTGAGAATTGTGTGTCATTATGATGATACTTGATATAATAGCTATGGGCAATAGCAACATATGTTCATGTCCTGGACTGGCCAGAGGAAAGCTAAAATTAAAAAAGGCTCACAAAGATAGGTTTGAGAGTTTGTTGGAAAGAGTATATGATGATGAATTGGTTGAAGAGAATAATTATAAAGAATTGTTTGAAAATGATTGGAACATAAATTGAATATTGATGACTTGAATGTGAAACCAAACTTCATAGTGACATTTATGTAAACCTGATGATGACTAAACAAAGTGATGAGTCTTATGTGTAGAGCCCTGAAGTTTGACAAAATGCCATTTCGTTATAGTTACTATTTTATGACTTTTAACAATAGGAATCACTTAATTGTACTTCTGAAATTGTTTTAGTAGATTTTCATTTTGCCTATTTTAGCTTCTGATGTCTATTTGTGCCATTTAGTCTTAGTTTTCCTCTTTTCTTCATTTTCCTTCTTTATTTTGCTTATTTCTCCTGGCACCGATCTTGATCAAGCTGGATATAAACCTGCAGACCTGGACAACACTAAAGCATGGATGTGTTTTGTCTTTCTGTAGAAGCAGAGGTTGTTAAAAATGTAAATGATATTAGAAGACGATAACAGTGAAGATTTTCAATTTTTATCAATATCGCCGACAGACTTTATTCATTCACAAAGAATCCCATCCTACTTCTGAGTTTCGCTTCCATCCCTTTTGAGACAGCTCTCTGTATGAACATTTCAATTATCAGCACTTCAACAATTGCATCCACTTGAATGGTAAATCCACAAGAGAGGTGGATTTGGAGAGTTTTTTTATATTTTTCAGAATGATTCATTTCTCCAAAAAACAAAAACAAAAACAAAACAAAAAAAAAAACCTGAGAAAATCCAGTTGTGTATTGTAACATTTATTATTGACAGGTTTTGTCAAACAAACTTAATTTAGTCAAATATGTTTCAAAAGTTTCTTCTTTGAAGAAAACTTGTTTAGGAAGCTGTAAAACACTGAAAAGAATATTGCAGGATTTTACATATTGTATGAGAAAAAACTAAATGTTTAATATAAATTAATTGGCTCCAAAAACATTTAGAAAAAAATCCGGTGTTTTGGCTTTGCTGAAGGCCAGAAGGTGATGGGAGTAGAAACCATTCTTAAAAATTTTATAACTGATTGAACAGCTAATTGAAGGATTCTAATTACCAGACAGCAAAGGGAGTAGTTCAGTTCATATATCATGGTACTTGACATTAAAATGTGATTTGCAATCTTTATATCTGAGTGCTTTGTCTAAACTGATTTGGCCTTCCAACTAATCTCATTATTGGATTAATATAATGTATATTTTATCAATAATATAATTATATCAATATAAGAATACTTGAAAAAACTTGGAAATTTTGGAAAATTTGTTTCTGAACAAAATTGCGTAACAATTTATGAATCTAACTTAATTTTACAGAAGCAGCGAAGAACACACTTTGTTGTTGTGGGCCCTGATTTTCTTTGTTCTGGAGGCTCAAGCTGAAGAACATGGACCTGAAACTGAGGGAAATCAGGCAATTCTTCACACAGTACTCAATTCAGCATCTGCTCCAAACTTGTTGTGGTCAACTCATGTCACTCTTTTGCAAGTTCGTATAAACATTTTTTTTCACTACAGTTACATAGTTAAATAGATTTTATTAAAAGTTTGCTTTGAGGTAATGCTCAATGCAAACATGATCACAATTAAGCATATTAATCAGTGACAGTGCTAGTTCTTAAGGGAGTTCACAAGGATTAGAATCTTAAAAACTCAGGGACGCCAATCGTCTAAGGTAACAACTAAAATGCCATTTGAAAAATAGTCATGATATAGTTCATAAAATATATACTTAAAATTGAAATAAATTATTTTTGGAAGATCTTGTACAGCCAGTAAAACATCATTTCAGTAAAACTCCTGTTAATGATGCGGATAAATCAACAG
This sequence comes from Teleogryllus occipitalis, assembly GCA_011170035.1. NCBI lineage: Eukaryota > Metazoa > Arthropoda > Insecta > Orthoptera > Gryllidae > Teleogryllus > Teleogryllus occipitalis. The sequence goes on from BLKR01015399.1 coordinate 26,974, forward strand.
CTGTGCTTCTTGTATTGGAAGTCCATTCTTCTTTCTTTCTTTCTTGCCTGCAAATATATTAACTCATTCAAGGCCAAACTTTTTTGAATTTTTTCCAGGTCATGAGGCCAAATTTATTTCAGCAGCATGCCACTGTATAAAATAATAATTGTAGTGGCTTACATAAATTGTTTATTTCAATTTTTATCGGCAGTACTTTCACTATAAGTTTGAAAGGAATTAATTTACATAAAAAGTTATTAAAAATGAAATGTTAATATTTATTTTCACTCTGATAAATTTCGACTAATTTCACTATTTACAACACTATCCAAGTAACCAATATCATCTGTTTCATCACTATATAATTCCTCATCACTGTTATTCAAAACATCAGCCACTTACTCAGCAAACTCTACCAAGTCCAAGAATACTTCATTCTGAACGCCTTGCAACAGCCATGACAGTGAAGTCAACATAAGCTCGCATGTTTACAAAATCATTCTAAGAGAACATAATATTGATAGACAACTATCTGTATTGAGCAAGGAACTTCTACAAGTTTAAAGTGACATTTTGTAATAATGAAATGATATCCATCTATTGGGAAAATGTGGAAATACAACAAAAAATTACAGGACGGGCACTGCCTGTCTTCGGTCAGAATGACATGAAGAGGCAGAGGATGGGTAGTGCCTTCTTTGGCCTTGAATGGGTTAATTACTCACTCATTGAAATCTCTAATTTCATTTATCATGACCTTTTCAACAGATAACATGGCAAGGGCAGTCAGTCTTTTTTCACTGATTTAATTCACTTACTTCACTTCATTAATATTTCAAAGGGACTATTCATCTTCATTCATAATTCATTCCACACATGTGTCTGAAATTCACATGTGTATTTGATCACATGACATCATAAGATTCGTGAATTTTATATTAAAAATGGAGCACTATTATTGTTCTCAATAACTCAACTGGAAACTGAAAACGCACACACTTTGACATTTGCTTTACCACTACAACATTCATAACTCGCATCCCAGTACAGCATGAATTTCCACTTAGTTGACCAGGCCAAGCCAGTTGCTGCCACCTGGCCTCCACACTGTATTGATCAGCAGTAGAGATTTCTAAACATTTGTCACAGCTAACAGAATAGCAAACTTTTGCATATAACAGTGAAATAAAGAAAGAAAAACTTTCAAAGATAATGAAGATATTTGTTCAATACATTAAACTCGCATACCTTTAAATATTTAAATCTATTTCATATCAATTTTTAAAGAAGATACAGCACAAATAATGTTTTATAAAACGCAGAAACATGATACTTAGTTGGCACGAGTTTTCGTTTGGCGAAGAAAGGTTGGGATTCCCCCAAGTCTCTGTCTTTCTGGGTCTATCTTGACAAAGAAGCCTTTGTGGTGGCTGTGGAGATTCACTGCCCTTCAGTGGTTTTCAGAATGTGTGCTGGTCGACAGATCAGTGCACAGGTGTATACATTTGCCATATCTTCTCCCCTTTTGCCTGCCACCTCACTTTGGCCTCATTTCATGCTGCTCGGGAGCTCTCTACAGCTTACTGAACCTCCTAACTGGCTGTGCGGAGGCATGACGCAGAGCATCACACCTTTGCACTGTCAACTGAATATTTGGTAGAATTCTTAGCTAAAGAGCCTCACTAAAGACAACAAAATACGTACATTTATTAACTCTTTGTTCAGCTAAAATAAAAAAAATCTGATCTCATGGAATTTTATGGAAACACTGAACTCTCTGTATGGGCTGCCACTGTTATTAATTCTAATTTATATCGAAGGTCTGATATACAGGGTAAGTAATTTCAGGTGGAAAACAAATCACCTCTACCTTCTCAATCTGATGAACAAAGGTTTCTAATGTCATTTCACTGACTTTTTCTACAATGTCCTGAAGGTTCTGCTTTTAGTGAGAAGTTTTGAGGATAGTTCTAAGTATTGCAAAAGAGAAAACTGCTTTTTTCTATTACAACCTAAGAAAACTCATATTTGTGAATTGATGAAATTTGTGAATCTACTAACCTGCCCAAGTTTAGGCAGTCATGATTGTAGCCTGCCAACTGGTCATCAGACTGGCAGTGCAGTCTGTTCACAAATATCGTTATTCACCCTTTTGTGCTCCTTCCTTTTCTGAATCCATTTTGTTCCTCTACCATGACTGTCTCAATGTATTCGTTCAGTCTGTTTCATAAGATATTGGTAAAGAGATTTGATGCTGCTGAAAGAAGTGTTATCCCTCTACAGACTATAGTCTGCAGTATGTTTCAATTCTTTCTTGTACAAATTTATTATCCTGCCAGTTTGCCTTTCTTTTGGGGTTGTGAATTCTTCCCAATCTTTGTTGAACAGTTCTATCATGATGTCCTCAAGATCTTTACCACAGTATTTTATTAGTTCCATTACAATTTCAACTTCTCCTGGACTTTTCCTATTCATAGCTTTTAAAAGTACCCTTTCTAGCTCTTCTTTTGATATTTGTGGCACTCTTTTTGTTCATCTTTTGTGAAGTCCATCCTCTAGTCTGTAATGTTGTCCACATCCGTAATGTCTTATAGTGTTCTTCTTCTCCTCAAGAATCTGAAAAATATCTCTTGTGGCAACTCTGAGGATTCTAATGATTACTAATAATAGAAGCAATAATATTAATAACTATAATAATAATAATAATAATAATAATAATAATAATAATAATAATAATAATCATTAGCAAATAAGATTTAGATCTGTTACGCTGTCTCTCTTAATTTTTCTACTATTCCCTTCAGATATTTCCAAGGTGTACTTGGTCTTCCAAATGTAAAATGTGCCCACATTGCTCAAGAACAACAAATAAAATACTCACATGTAACACTGCAGCAAATATTTTTACCAAAAATTCTTCACAAATATCAATAACATAGTTCAGTATATACAGTCACATAGTACAACAGTTCTTTACATACCAAGAATATCAAAAAAGTTGCTGTTCCTTAATGCAACACGTGAGTAGCAAATATTTAATGGCAGGCATCCTCTTGGAGCTTTGATGTCATGTGATATTAGTTGTGTTGTAAGCAGTGATGCACTGAGTATGAAAATTCAGTTGGTATGCACATTATAGATGAAATAACCCAATCAAATATTTGCATTTTTCAGGTAAATCAAAACTGTTTCATTGTTTTTGTATTTTTCCAAAGTTCCTGGGTGTCTAATATGATCACATGCCTGGAGGCTGCATAATTTCTTTCAATTTATGCACATATTAGAAATTAGCAATATAGATGTAAATTAGAATTTTAGTGAAGGAAGAAATGAACGAACCAAGTTACAAATGTATATGCTAAGCTTTTTATATGGAATAGGGACTGGAACGTCTTGTAGCTGTCCGTGCTGTTGGAAGTCAGGTTGCTGAACAAGTAAGTCAGCTAGCTGTGGAAAAGCTGCGAGACTCTAATCCTGCACGATCACTGCCAGCACTGCAACTTCTTCTTACATGCATGTACACGGGTAAGATATAAGCGCAACTTCTGTAGATACTTTAATTGAAGGTCAAAGGCTCTAGACTACAACCCTCCAAAATACATTTAAAAATTCAAAAATAGACTGAAATTGTTATAAAAATAAAATGTCAAATGTTTTTAATATAAACATTCGCTGGATAAAGGGGGCCTGAAATGTTGTATCATCCCCCTCGCCCTGCTTGCTTAAGGCTGTGTGCAACTGCAATAATGAATTAGTTGTGATGCTTCCTTCTGTTAAAAAGTATTATCAATTTTTAAACTAAATTTCCTGCTCTTCTTGCTGAGAAGTTTTTATTATTTGTATCACAGAGAAACCGATCGTTGCTGCCCATGAGGTGAAACAAATGGATCCCGAGGAATTGATCCATACCATGGAAAAAACATCTGCTTTGTTTGATAGGTATGAATCGCTTACACTTGACTGTTTGCATCGTAATATTGACATCCAAATATTGTTTAATAATGATGAGAAAAACTTCTAATATTGAATTTAACTCTAATCCAGGCAACTAGCGTACATGATACCCAAAAGCGCAATTTGAATATAGACATTTCTTAGTCACAAATATTTTACATAGTATTAAGATAGTTTTCAGTGACTTTGTTACCTTTTTGTTATTAATTTTTGCTCTTTAGCATATGGTGAAAACATTGAAATACAAAAACATTGTTATTTTCTCCCTGTAACCATGCAAGCAGGGTCAAATCGATCTAAGTCTCATAGTCTGTGGGCAAAGATTGCGTATTGTATTTTGTCTTGACTGTTTTTGGAGACTGTTCCATGAGCAAGTAACAGTTGGATCCTGGGCAATGTTACATCCCTTCTTTAGAATAATATCTGACACTACACCTGATAACACCTTTCTAAGAAATTCACATTCTGATAATTGTTCTACGAACTATACATTATAGTGATTGTTTTGTCTGGCAAATATGTGACCAAAAGTCAAGAAGTGAGTTACATGAGTTTATCAAACTTGTGTGGTCCATGTGTTAATGGCCAAACTCTTGATACAGGTGGTATGGATTTATAGATTTTTACCTTTCTAATTTCTCACAAAGCATTACTTTGAAAGTACATGAATTTTAATGCATCAGATTTACTGTTGTATTATCATTTGCACTTAGTAAAAATAGATCTGTAGCATGGCTTTATGAATTGTAACAAATTAAATATGGTATGATCGGGACCAATTCTTACAAACATTTAAAAGTTGCAGCAATCACTGATCTTTTACATTTTTCATAAATATGTTGGTTATGGGATGAAAACCTCAGCTCTGAACAGAATTCACAAAAACATGTGATCAGTTGGTTGTTGCAGAGGATTTGCTTTTCCTTAAATAGTAAGCAATATCAATCAGGTATGCATAGCAAGCGTCATCTGTCAATCATGTATGATATTGGTGATAGCTTTCACATTTCCAAAAATCAAACAGAAGACCAAAAAGTTGTCATTTATGTTTGTGAGAAATAAATAGAAAATGAAAACCGTGATTTAGTACCTGTTGAAAACCTGTCTGTAACAAACACAATTTAATATAACAGAGCATGGGATCTGTAAGAAAAGGAAAATGTTTAAAAAAATCAAATGTAAATACAAAATTTTATTTAGTTTTTTAAATTAAATAATTAAATTAGTGTTTCCTGAGTTAGCCAAACCCTGTTTGCCTGGTTGAATCATTAAATAGGTTGTGAGAACATAAGAGTAAGGAGATATATAAGTAAAATTGTTTAAATTCGTTAATATTTCAATGTTGAATAATTTGAAAACATTTTTTTTCTTAGGATCAAGAGGGGATATCCTTCAGAAGTGGCAATGCTGTGTAGTGTCCTTCCCAGTCTTTTGACAGATTTTTTTCCTCCTTCAGAAATGTTGAGCAAAGTAGTTGGAGAATTTTTGTCTCCTCAACAGCCTCATCCTCGTTTGTTGGCTACAGTTGTTTTCCAAGTGAGTTAATTGTATGGAAGTTAAGTGTATGGGGTAGAAGTTTGATGTTAGGTGTAATTGGATTAGCGACTTGAAAATTGAAAAGTTTTCATTATATTCGTAGAAGCATTCTTGAGCAAGATAATACAAATTCTCATTCATTCTTTTCCAACATTTTATTGGAGTGGAACTTAATTTTTTTACTTTCATCTATGTAGTACTGATATCTCTTTTCAGGTATTTGAGCGAGCTAGTCAACAAGCACAGTTACCTCTTCTTCAAGACTGGGTCGTATTCAGTCTGTCAAATTTCACTACATGTTCACCTATTGCAATGGCTACGTGGTGTCTCACTTGCTTTTTTATTAGTGCCTCACCAAATCCATGGCTACGTGCTCTGTATCCTTTTCTGTCCTTTAAAAGGATTTTACTTCCTTGTATATGTATGCTTTTTTTTTTTCCTAGGGCTTTAATCCAGCCGACAGCCGGTTGCCCTTTACGTCCCGAAGGGACGCATATTCGACCATACACTAGACAAACACTTGCAGGCTCCTCTGATCTGGGATCAGCAAAACGCGAGGCCCTCCGCGACAACACACACAAAGTCAAGGGACAAATAGCCATGCTGAAGGCGGGACTTGAACCCGCAACCCTCTGGACTGAAGCGCTGAGTCGGTACTCGCTCTTAGCCTCCTCGGCCATCCAGGTCGGCATGTATGCATGTACAGAGTAATATACATAGTATAGAGAAAGTTATGTAATGCTGCAGAAAACCAATTTCGAGATTTCAAGGGAAACACAAGCTTTGGGGTCGCCTGATACCGAAAAGTGTTTTTCTTCAAAACGTACATCCGCCCGCCCGCCCTCCTACAACTACAAAATTTAAGACAGAGATTTTTCCTTCAAATTAAATTTGTTGTGCATAAATAGTTTTTTCATGAAGGTCATACTGATTTTTTTGGAAATTTTAGTAGTTTTTGTGCAATAGTATGAGCAATATTTGAAATTTACAAAATTGCAAAAACAATATTTTCTCAAAAACGGCTGCAAATTTTTTCTTTAAATTTTTGGTAGGGTTAGTGGCAAACAAATCCTATACCATGACATAAACGCTATATTGGTCTATTCTTTTATTTTTTCAAAAATTTCAAAAATGTACTTTTTTGACTTGTCTCTCTTGTTGGTAATATTTACATTAACGGTGATTTCTTCACATTATTATATTTATGAGTACATGTGATTTAAATAATGTCAAATAAAGTTTCTTGACAACTTAACAGTTTTCTGTAAAAATGAGCTCAAAATTCTGCATTTGAAGAAATGCTCAATTGTCATTTTCTCAAAAATGGTTCCAAATTTTTTCTTCATTTTTTTCCAATGGATAGTGCTAATTGCACTGTTTAATATGACATAAAGATCATTTTGGAGTATTCTTTTGTTTATTCAAAAATTACACAAATGTATTTTCTTTTAAATACCTCTCACGCCGTTAGTATGAACATTTCAATGGATTTGTATACATTATTGCATTTGTGAGTAAAAGTTCTTCAAATACCTTCAAATGAAGTTTTTCGAAAACTCAATAGATTCCTGTGAAAAAGAGCTTCAAATTTCGCATTTACAGTAATGCTTAATGGCCATTTTCTTAAAAACGTCTTCAAAATTTTTTCAATTAAAATTTCTATTTAGGAGGAGGTTTTCTCTTGTTTAATATTCTTGAAGTCATATTTTGGTTCTACTATTAAGAAACGGAAAAGTTGAGAAAATGTACTTTTGGTGATGATAGCAATTGGCCAGAGAACGGAATGGACCTTAACTCGCCAAGACCAGGCCACGGACCTGTCCACACCAAGGAAATTAGAAAACTTTACTACGAGAAAGTCTGTGCCATTCTGTAGCACCTCTAGTTCTTACTGATATTCTAATGCTTGTAAGGTATTTGTATTGAGAAGTTTATTTCAGGTTCTGCAATATGTGAATATTGCTACTTAAAAAGAGAAAACTCAATAAACACAGTATTAATATTCACAAGATTGTGGAAACAATCTAAATACTTGGTATGAAACATTATGTAATATGTTGATTTACATTATAATATTTAAAAGAGATTATCTTAAGCACATTGATTCTCTCATTAAAGTTTTTCCTTAATTCATATGTCAGATTTCCTCATGTTCAGTCTCGAATCGGTCGACTTGAGTACGAAGACCGTAAACTTCTGTGTGTAGCTGCTGCAGACTTTTATAATCATGTAAGTAAATTACAAAATGGTTCCTTTCCTCATTTTAGAACATTTTGTAGATGTAAATTTGAATTTGCTCGGAATAATATTTTGCAGGGCATCATAATTTAGAGGAGATACACTCAATTTCACTTCTAAATATTACTAGAAATTACCTTGAAATAGACTTTGTGTGATGTTTGTAATTATATATTCATATATTATATATATATGAATTATATAGGCCATCATAGAGATAACTTTAAAATTAATAATTATGTATAAAAAAGTAAAATGAACATGAGATTAGAAGCATTTTATCATTTATTATTTTAAATATTACATAGTTGGGTTAGACTTCATTATCCTCAAGTCAGGGACCTTGAAACTGGCTAGATCAGGGTTCTCCAACTGTTGACCTGCAGTGCCATTTGTTGTGGCTCGCGAAAGGTTAATACAAGTGAAAGTCTCTTGCATCCATGTCAGGTAAGAAAATTATGTGCTTTGCACACATGCTGTGCTGGGTACAATGTTCCCCCTTTATATCAAAAAAGGTTGTTTAGATTTAAGAATTTTTTTCTAGTAAATTCAAAATCATCCCAATATGTTTCACTGCATTAAGTATGGTATGGTCTGATATCACGCATAGGGGAGTGGGGGGTGGAACCCCCCCCTCCCTCGCCGAATCACAAGAAGTGCATGCTCTTTGCCGAGTGACAAACATTTGGTGCTCGCCCTATCCACCGCATGAGTCTTTTGGACACATCAAAGAAAGCAAACATTTTCCGAACACTTCAGCTGCTTGGGATGGGGCAAGCAGTGGCTTGCTGCTCAACGAATGCTGAATGTGTGGAGCTGCCTTTAGGTTGGTTTGTCGTTGTTGGTTCCGTTTTTTCTCTTCTTTTGGTGGTAATCCTTCGTATTAAATGTTATTTTATCTAAAAGAGTTTCAGTTAAGAGAGGGTCAATTGTTAAGTTATTCAGTATGTATGTATTTTTGTTAAATTTTCTTACGCCAAAAATTAGTGCATTTCATTCATTGTCATAATTATATTTCTATTGTTCTGAATTTTATTCTTATCCATATGCCCATGTCTGGACAAGTTTGGAGACCCCTGCAGTATGCCAGTAAAATATATGTGAACTAATAAATTAATAAAAAATAGTTTGTTTCACCATGTAATACAAATCTTTTATTAGTTTTTTCAATGTTTATAAAAATTAGTTCATTTGTTCATTTCAGCTCAGGGATGAGAAACAGAAGCAGACGTTTGTTTCAACATTCCAAGCAGCTGCACATATGCAGCAAACTCCTTTCTCTGAACTCGTTGCTTGTCTTTAACACCAGAGGCTGAACTTGTTTACATGCAATGCATGACATGTCTTGTGCAATTTTGTACAAGAAGTGCAATTCCTGTTGATATTCTGAGTTGAGAAACCATCTTCTACCCTCTATTGCCAAAGTGATTTTGTCTTCCTGAAGACTCTTGTATTTTTATGAAACCCCTTTTCTGAGCTTTTAAAATCTGTTCATCATTTTTTAAATATTACTAACAAAATTCTTTAAATATCCATCCAATTTTTCTGTCCTGCTTTATTTTGTTAACATCGAACAACGTATTGTTTATAAAAATATGTAAATATCTCCTTTAGTATTTATGATACCTTTGTTCACTTGTAAACGCTTCCCTGTGGTATGAAAATTTAATTTTTGTGGATAATGGAAAGAACATCGTAAGCCTTATGATAATTGTTACTATCATAAATAGTGTTGTACAAATATGAAAAGTAATATTGATGCAAATGAGTGCTATGGGTGCATTTTATTTTATTTGCTCTTACAATTTGTAAAAAAAAAATAGTACTGTATTGTATACTTAAGAGGAACTGATTTTTAAAATTTGAAAATTGATATTCCATTTGTAGCACTGCATGCCTCTTATATTTCAATGTTTGTGAATAAGCTTTGAACACTATTGTGTGTTGTTTTATTTCTGCTAGGAAGCATTCCATATACCTTTTTGAACAATTTGTTTTGTACCTACTTCTAGGATATTTTTCTATTCTACCTAATGGTCTTTGTGTATCATAGTTTTTGTGAACCAGTTTACTATCATGATACTATTTTTTAAAGACTGGGTTGTGATAAATATGTAATACGACGATTACCTTTAAATCATGTGTTGCATAATGTATCTTAAATTTTGTTTTATGTATTGTATGTTTTTATGGTTTTGTTATTGTTTTGTTTTTTTATGTATTGGTTGGTTGATTAATCAAGAAAGCTTTGTTATTAGTAATAGTATTATTGAACGTGAATAAAGCTAGAAGAGTTAAATTTTTTTCTCTTCTATTTGATTGTTTAATTTGATATGCTCTGAAGGTATTCATTCATTACTCTTACAAATTTATAAACCACTTGTATTTCACTTCAGATTTTTCCGAGGAGATGTCATCTCAATTAAAATACATTAACGGAACAATTAATGTTTTTGTGACTAGTTGAAATACAAAGTTGTATTTCACTGCCTAGCATCATCAGCCATATTACTGTGACATGCTTCAATTCTTAGAATCAAGATAAAGGATGTCAGACATTAGAGTATTTTTGAAAACATCTTGATATCTGATTCATAGCAAGATAGACTTCTTCGTTGTCACAAGCGAAGGTGGTGATATTTCTTGTACAATTTCTTTTGTTTTAAACATAGACCTTTGTAGCTCAGAGGATAGTATTTCATCAGTAATGCTATATTATTACTGCAATTAGATTAAATTGTTAATATTGAAGCAGATGATCAATAGTTCTGTGAGTATTTTTGAGAAATTCTTGACTTCCATTGTATAATGGAATAATCTTTTTCATTGACTCATGAAAAAATGGTGATACTTGTACAATTAATTTAAATTATAGCTCCTCCATAGTTATGTGATTAGCTTGTGTGCCTCGTGTGAGCACTGAGTTTGGTCCTGAAGTTTAGAAGAGAGAGAGAGAGCATAGTGAGTAAGGTGATATGGGGCCCTGAATTGATCGGTAGCAAAATTATTGGTTATAGTAGATTGGTCATTTGGTGCAATCTAGCTTTAACACTGAAGTTACATCAGTACCTGTAGACAGAAAGAACAACTCAATTAGTAAAGAACAAGTACAGTGAATTTCAATATTTTTGTTTTTTGGGAAAACAACTTTAATGTTGTTCTGATATGTTTTATTCAAAGTCAATTCAGTGTTTCTTGTTTTTCCTTCTCATTTCTATTTTTTGGTAACCATTTTTTAATGTAATAAGTTGTTGAGTTCTTGTTTTGAATTTTTCTCCCGGTTATCTGCAATCTAAAACGATATTTGTAACATTTGTTTGCCATTGAAGGAACCAAAGCTGTTTCAATATTCCATCTAGGCTAACTGCAATGTGCATTCTGTAAACTTGTCTCTAATGTGTTTATATAAAACAAATGGATACTTATAAAGAGTGAAAATTCTCAAACATTAATTATTATGTACATAAAAGTACCCAAGAATATAATTTTGTGTTGGTGAAGCATTAATAAATTTTGTAAGAAATATCACGAAATTTGATAAGAAATTTTCTAATTGATTACTGTGTCTAGTAAGTTCAAAAACAAAATGAAAATAAATCTTTTCTTCCCCTCGTAGAATACTTTAGCACAAATAGAAATATTCAGAAAATAATTTAGTTCTTGAAGAAAAGCAGTATAGTGAAATTATTTCACTCTGAAAAGCTATATTCTTATTCCCTTGTAACAAGCATAAAAAGTTTTATTTTCATCCATATGATTTTTCATACATCCTTTTCTTTTTCTCTTCATAATTTATATTACAGAAACTTGAAATGTGTTTGAGCTAGTAGTTTAAAAAAAATGAACGATCTTCAGGTTTTATATTCTCTTACCCATTATTAAAAGTATTAAGGGAGCCCTCAAGAAAAACTCATTCTAATTGTACTTTTATTTACTGAGCTGAGAAATGTCTGAAAATTTAAGATTGGTTTCTTTCATCATATTCCACCATATCACCCCCCTATTGTGTGCTTGTCAAAAGAAAAGTGCATTGCAAAAAAATTAGTGTTCTGTGTTAAAGTTTTTCTCCCTCACTTTAAAATAGAGAACATTAATAGAGAGTGATTTGCTTTAACAGTGAGGCGTGTATGTGCACATTGCAGGTGTCATTCTAAAGAAAACTGTTTTAATGTACAAATTTTCAATATGTACATTTTTTATGAAGATTTGTATTCTAATTCTTATTTAATCCATCATAAGATGAATTTTACTCGTGTATGAAGTGAAATTAAGTTTGATTAATAATGCATTACTTACTTTATTGAAACAAGGTAAAAGGTGAAACTGAAGTTTTAAATCTATTTTGATTTTGAAATATCTGATTGTTTATTTAACATTGTGGACCAAGAAGGCTGAATACTTCAGAGTTTACTGTTCAAAAATATGTGAAATTATTTACCAATTATATGTTTGTGCAATATTTAAGTAAAAAAGCAATTATTTATATAGTATTTTAATAACAACATATTTGAAAGAAGGGTTATTTCTACTTTTGAGGATTTTTATTGTCTTGGATGAATTTGATTTTATTGATAAATGTCAAGAAAGGATTACAAATGAAGAGGTAAAATGTATGTGTATTTTAGAATTTAAATATTTATTTCATATTAAAATTAATTTTTATTGGTTGATCCCCCTCCCCCATTTACTGTATTTACCCAAATATAAAATGTTCGACAAGGCTGAAGGTTGATTCTGAAGAGGCCTTCTAAGGATTTTTAAATTTTTTTAAAATAAATTCCTATGGTTAGTTAGAATAAAATTGCTAATTGTCTAATTGAGAACAAAATTGTATTGATAAGAATGTTGCAATTTATTGCCTGTGCTATCACAACTTCCTTGTTCACCAAAAATTTCATTTTCATGTTTTTTGTCACTATCAACTTCATCTTCACATTTGTCACTGTTTATTTCTTTTTGTTTCTCCTCCCATACTACATTGTCGTTTGACTTTTTAGCTCCTCTCTGAAAATTTTGCATGTTGAATTTGCTTCCCTAGTCTTTCATCTGATGCCAGACGCTACCTAAGATCGTTCTCTTTTGTGTCACCAAATTTTCTTCCATTCAGGGTGCACTTGGCCATTGCCTCTAATTCTTCAACAACTATTAACTTTAAATTCGCTTGTGGTCTGCAAACCCGTACATCTCTGTAACCCGGGAATGAGGGAAGTTAACAACATTTGGAAAGTTTTTTTCTCTGTGGTTAATGTAGAATGCCTATTAATATCATTGCATACTGGGAAATGTGGCTCAGGGCATCTATTAATGTCACCTCAGTGCCTCTGACTGAGAGGTCCTAAGTTTGACTCCCGACAGTGGCAGGATTTCTTACATTAGCTAGGTCGAGTCACTCACTGGAGGAGAATTCTGGCTTCGGTAGTTTTCCGTGATTTCTCCGATCAACATCAGTTGATGCCAGATCTTACCATCTAGCATGGGAAGAGCACTGCCAACTCCCAAAGAAAAACAAACAAATATGTACTACATATACCGGACTAACGACCCTGGCAGTTGACGCGCCCTGAATCATCAATCAATCAATGTGATTTTTTTTAAATTTCCATCTCTTGCAAAACGCAGAAGACTTGCAGGGAGTCAAACTGCGAGTATATGCATTGGGTTGATTTGTTGACCATCTAATTGGCTTCATCGTGTTACAGAATCTTGGCAACGATTTTTATTCATTTTCTTGCATTTGACTTACTGTAATGCCATTTGTTTGAAATTCTCTCTTCACTGACCCTTTCTAAAATTCCTTTTGATGCTAAGGATATGTCTGCAAATTCAGTTAGATTTTGTAGATCCACGTGATTAAACATGACACCTTTTTAAGCTTATTGTTATGTCAGCATTTGAGTTTCTTGACAAGGAAAGGTAGTGTAAAAACAAAACCAGGCTTAATCTGCAAATCTTAGACACCCCAGATTTTTCGAAGGAAATATTTAGGAAAAACCTCATCTTATATTTGGGGAAATATGGTAATTTGGTCATCAAAAGTGGAATTGAAGAGCCCCCAACTCCCACCTCAAGAGCTCACCGACGCAGGCTCTGGTGGCTACAGTAACACAGATAGCGTTTGTGTGCGTGAGAGGGCAGCGGGGGGGGGGGCGCTATTCTCTACATTATTCTTATCAAATTTCATTTATATGAAAAAATTGATTTTTGAATAAATGTGACTTTTCTGCAGATACATTCAGTGGTAATGTGACTTGGAACAAAGGTGATTTATTCACAGAACTGATAAATATGTCTTTCTAGTTTGGTTGTTTTATATTTTAAGCATTTGCTTAACTTGCATGTTCCAGTAACTATCTTAATTACTGTACTGATAATTGATACAATGCCATTTATAGAAAACAAAACATAAGCAGCTACACTTCTGCTTTGTAGGAACTTGTTCAAGACAATATAATCAGGAAAAAAACAAAAACAAATAAGAACAATGGATTTTTATGTCTAAAGGAAATTTTGATGCTAACCTATGTTAGATTGCTATAGACACTTTCCTTTTTGTGAATTTTATTAGAGGTTTAAAAGTAATTGCCTTGATAGGGTCAATGAAACTAATTTATTAAAATAGTTGCCTTTCCATGTTAGAAAATGCATGTAATAATTGCTTTGGAAACATATGTGCAAGCCGACAATCACAGTTTGGTATTTGATTACTTTTTGTTGGCAATGGTGTGTTCCAAAGTCACTGTTTGAATTATTAATGCATGTTTTGCATTTATGGTGGATATAATATTATTTTTATAAACTGTCAAATTTTTGTGACAAGATAACGAATGGTGTGTTAAATATTACTTTCTCTCATGGCATAGGTCTTGTGGAATTATAAGTCTTATTGCAACACTTATTGTGCATGCAAAAATTACTAAAAAGATAAGATTGTAAAATAGTTTTAAGAGTAACAAAATACATTTCAAAGGTAGTGTAAGAGATACAATTCTTAAGAGATATATTGATTATGTGCAAAATAATAGTCAAATGTTGTCTAGTGAAGACATTGTGAAGATAGTAGTTGAATCTTTATGTGATATCTGTTGTTTATTTGTTATAGAAGGGAAAAGTTGAATATTTGAATGAACTTTAAAAAGAAATTTTAAATGTTTAATAATTCTTGGAGTTTGTGAAAATATCAGTTATTCAGGAGCAGGAGCCAAAAGATTTTAGTTTTCCTGAACTAAATATTATTTTGTTGTAATTTTTGTTTTCTCAACTTACATAATTTTATCTTTTTTTGTACTTCTTTCCAAAGAATCATATATGAATTTTCAACTTTTTGGTCAAACAACACATAAGCTTTATGATACAATACTATTTTGAGAACTTCCATTCTCATTTGTTGAGTAATAATGAACTAGTATGTCTACTTTAATGTCTTTAATGAGATGTATGTTATTTGCATAAAAAAGACTTTATAGATAAGGCCTTGACACAAAGTATTTTCTAGTGCGTATGTTATGATGTAAATAATGGTATAGAGAGGCATTCTGTATGGGAAAACGAATGAAAGAAAATTATTGTTATTAAATTATTTACTGATGCAAGGTGTTTTACTCATGGACTGTGTGGTTGTTATTCATACACATATTTATGAAAATAAATAATACAATAAATTAAGTGTTTTATTATTATTGTTTAATATGCCTACAAACCTAATTATCCCCATAAATAAACAAGTAAGGCAAGTTCAATTATTTTTTGCAATTTTCAAAAAATCATGAATTTCAACGAAAATTATACCTGTTTCATTCTCTTGTGTTCTTTATGCTATCCAAGAACAAAATTTAATTTAAAAAAATCAAAATTTTTTGAAAATGTCCCAGGGGCTTCTTGTAAAGTACCGTCCAAAATTAAAATATCGGGTTCAAATTCAAGGGGCCACGACATCAGTCACATCGATTGGGGAATATCAGTTTGGGTGAAAATCCTGTTTACTGTTCAGCTGCTAGTGTTCAGACAGATGGACGTCTTTGTGTCCATCTCTCTGAGGTTTTACCATCAATCAATTTTTCGGTATCAAGGATCCACAAAACATGAATTCTGTCTACACAACATGTTAGAAGAAGTAATTTACGGTATATAAAGACAAGATTTTTCCACTTTACCAGGGCCTGGCAATGAAATTTTTTCTGTCAAAAATTTGCCATTTTTTCCCGCAGCATTACAATACTTTCTCTATACTGCATAAGCAGTAGCGAAAAAGTAAAAACCCCAAAATTTAAACAGAAGAACTTATTGTTAGGCCCTGGTAATGAAAAAATGGATAAATCTTCTCCCTATATATAGTAAATTACTTTCTCTAATTGCTAATTGTGGTATTCAAAAATGGAAATCTCACTTAATCAAGGCAGGCTTGGATGAAAATATTCTTATTTTTCTTTATTTCATGCTGCAAATACTATAACAGTTAGATTTATTAATGTTTGTTTCATTCGTAAAAGTAAGAAATGACTATTGTTCCTGACAATCCAAATAAACGCAGATGACATAGAAGGGTTTAGTTTGAATTTGTTGAATTGGACTTTTTCGAGTTATAGGTTTGAGGAGCTAGTAGGACAGAAATTGCAATATTTGAATATTACTTAATAATTTTCAATATTGCAAGAAAGTACGTGCTATTATAGCCCTGCTAGTTTAATATTGCTATCAAAATAGAAACCCATGCCCCTAACTCTACACCTATCATAACTAGATAAATGGGAGCTCAACAAAACGTGAGTATAGTGACACTACATTAATGTCCAGAAGCAAAACAAGGTGCTATCATGCTCAGTGGATCAAAAAACTTCTAAATTTTCTATTAAAATGCTAACTGATTGTTAATGATGTGCTTTCAACAAATGTGGACAATAGGTATGTCACAATTTGTTTTATTAACATACGGTTCAATATCTTCTAATGTATCGCTCAATTTTTTGTGTTTTACAATTTTACTGATATGATCTCCATCATTTGAATTTTACAACTCTTATTATTTTTAGATTTTTGAGGCAGACCCCAACTTTCAACGAATCATTGAAATAAATTGTTAAAAATATATTTTAGTGTCTGTTTCTATTAAGGTTAGAAAACCATTACAATTAAAAAAAGATAGTAGACCCTAAGATCGAACTCTACGGGACCCCGTGCTCAATTGGAAAAGAATTGGAAAGATGAATAATGTTCTTTCTTACTAGACGGTATTTCCACACTTTGCGATCGATGTTTCAGTTTTTTTTAAAGGTTTAATTTTTTTTACGTAAAATAAATAAATATAAGGTATGAGGATATCTAATCCAGCGCAATACCACGAATTTCATGAGTCCCTCCAGGAGGGAACAAATCGAAGAATTGAGTGACACGAAAAAATCGTAAGTCTGAGTGATCCAAAAGAATACTCGGGATAAAGTTTTCCTGTCAATTTTTCATTTCGCTTACTTCATTTGAACATTTCAGAGAGTGGGATATGGTACACCTGATATAGATTGAATTATATCTCTGGAAATGAGAAATTAATTATTTTTCAGAATGTACAGCTCCCGGCTGTATTATTGTGGTCAATAGCAAAATTTATTTATTTATTTATTTATTCGTTGCCTTTCCCTCGTTTTGTAAGGTAAAACTTGTAAGTATTTCAATTTTGATGTGTTTCAGGAGTGGCAACCCTTTCATGAATGTGACAGTTTTTTTTTTAATTCACGTAGGGAGACGATTTCAAGCACCCCTGTCAGTTCCTTCCTTGATTAGGAAGTGTGATCCAACCGATGCATCTTGAAGCGAAGTAGTTGGGGATAGTGGACGTGGCCGTTCTGGAGTAGATTTAAAGGAGATCGAAAAAAGAACGAAATATAGAGCTCTCCAGAAAGCAGGGAAGATTCTGGAAACCGAAATCTACGGTTAACCCATTAAAATTAGGGCTTTAGGGACTATAACGGGAGTCCTGGCATTTGAGCAGTGCACCGCTAAACATCCAGTGTTTTACTCACATTACACACCTTATGTGTTGTTCTCCCAGACTATAAGTCATTACGCCATGCTTTATAATTCGTGCAAAAAATCGTTGTTGATCAGCCGGTCTGGCAAAGGCACATTCGGGCCATACCTAAACATTGCACAGTAGATTTTTATCATGTGTAGTCAGAAACTTTGTGCGCGTTTTGTATAAATTACGATTCAAAAGAATTTAGAAATGCAATTATCTGGCATAGTTTCATCAAAATACTTTAATTTCGCATAAAACTGTTGTCTTAAAATAATTTTGTTGTCAATGCAGAAGTATGAATGGATCAACGTATACTACAGCGACGTCTATGCAATAGTTTTCTTTAGAATAAATGGAACCGATCAGTGAAAAAACTACTTAACTTGTTAATACAGGTAGTGACCGAAATAACTTTCCTTAGACGTAATAATCACGTAAGGCCCGCAACAGACTACACTGAGGAATGCGTTGCGAGAAATGTGCGTCGTGAAATGTGGAAAATCCACACAAGGGACATTTATCGACCCCCCCACACACACACACTTGAAACAGTTTTCTCGTTCGCCTCTCACCGGGAGCGGTAGCTCAGTGATGCGCATGATGTCACTACAGCGCCTCTGACCGGGAGGTCCTAGGTTCGAGTACTGACGGCGGCAGGATTTTCGACACTAGCTTTTCAGCTAGGTCGAGTTCAGTCGCTGTCTGGAGGAGAATTCTAGCGGTCGGCTGCTTTGATCGGTAGTTTTCCGTGGTTTCTCCGATCAACACCAGGCGAATGGCGGAGCAGTACCCTAACAAACGGACCGCGCGCGATCTTTCCTTCCTCTTCCTTGTCCTGTCCTATCCTCTCCCCTTACACACACACTTACACTAACATGCACTACACTACCACACATTCCGTGAGACCGGTCGGGAGCTTAGAGCTTGTCCCGGCTGGGGCGATGCCCTGCTGGTGGGAGAATCCTGGTTAGGGAGAAACCCCACTAGCCGACGGTAGGTCGGCGCCGGATCTCGCCGTCCAGCGGGGGAAGATCACTGCCATCTCCCGGGGAAAAACTTGTACTACACAAACGGGACTAATGACCAGAGCAGTTGACGTGCCCGGAAACACGAAAAAATCAATCATCAATCATCGCCTCTGCGGAGGCGAAAGAGTTCCTTGCTCGAGTCGGTCAGCGAGCGAGTTCTCTCTCACTCACTCACTCACACACACACACACACACACACACACACACACACACACACACACACACACACACACATGCCCATACATACAGGCATGCATTACAAACATACACTATATTCATTAACATAAATAATGACAACTAGAAACAAGGCATCTTATGAAGTTTGATAACATGTTGAATAGTTCCTTTTATCACCAACGAGGATTGACCGAATTTCTTTTCACAACATCCGTTTCGACTTCGCTGGGCAAGGACCCCTCCGAAATATTTACTACTTGCGTCGTGTTACCGCATGATTCGGCACTTCCAGAACGGTTTTCGAAGGGTGTCAAGAAACTCATTGATTCGAAACTCTTTAATCGCACTTTTGCTGTGGAATATTTTCCATAAACTCGCTGTACAAATTTAAGGTTAAAAGTACAAGTTTCTATACCCAATACTCGCCCAATCACGTTTTCACTTCACTATCACACCAGAAACCGTGGGCCTAGGAATGTTTAGGAGTGTGGAAAACTGCATACAGACTTCTGACACAGGTGATACCCAATCACCTGACCATGTGCGAAGTCCGTGAGTTCCACGTAGTGTCCCATTCTGCTGTTGCACGATGTATAATGACTACTGAGGGTCAGGTCACGGAGAATGCGTACCTGACGGTAGGTGGCAGCACAATGCACCTAAGATGAAAAGCGTATGTTTTTGGGGGTGTCCGGAAACTTTTGATCACATAGTGTACGTATATACGGAGTAATAATATACGTAGAATAAGGAAAGTTATGTAATGCTGCGGAAAATCGATTTCGAGATTTCAACGGAAATACACGTTTAGGGATCCATTGATACCAAAAAGTGTTTTTTTCAAAACGTCCGTCCGTCCGTCTGTCCGTGAACACTACTAGCCTAAACCACATTTACGATGGCGGGCAAATGAGCAATCGAGTGGAGAATCAGATGGGGCAGAGGACTGGAAGTGTAAGCGAGTACGAAACGAACGCATGGGTGAGCAGGCAGGAGAATACTGAAGCGAGTGATCGGATGGGAAAGCAAACGGACCCACAAACGGACGCCCTCGCAGTTGAGCGATCGGCAGATGAAGGTTCGGCGAGGAGTTTCGAGAGGAGAGATAGGAACGATGGAGTACGTAAGCTGGATTTGTGGATTGATTGATTAGAATGTGCAAGTTGATTGATTATTTTGTATTTCCGGGTGTGTAAACTGCTATGGCAATTAGCCCGGTTAGTGTAGTTCATTATTCCGGTAAACTGGTGTGTGAGATCCGACGTCGACCAACACGTCAGCTTGCGACCTTCTCCAGGTGTCTCCACCAGCGACACCAGTGCTACCTACGTGGCACCGCCCCTGCTCGAAGTTCCCGACTGGTCTCTCGACATGTGTGGTACTGTAGTGCAAGTATCAGAGAAGAGGAGGGAGCAGGGAGGAAAGATCGCGAGCGGTCCGTCATCCATTTGTTAGGACAGTGCTTCGGCATTCGCCTGGTGTTAATCGGAGAAACCAAAGAAAAGTACCCATCAGAGCATCCGGTCCCCAGAATTCTCCTCCAAACCGGTTGAATTTGACCTAGCTATCTACCTGGTGTGGAAAATGCCCACTGTGGGGACTCGACCCTTACGACCTCCAGTGTAGAGATACCGCAGTGACAAATAATGTACAAGGAAAGAGTAAAGCGAGCGTTGAAGAGTATGGTGTTTCAGTAAAAAGTTGAAGTTGACGAAGGAAAGCGCGAAGGAAGCAAGTTAGGAGACAAGACAGATTCTTCGGCAGGAGATTGGACGAATGGCACAAGAGGGATTGGGAGGATGGAGGGTGGAGGAAGAAGAGGATACGCTTGTGATAAAAAGACCGATTGTGAGAGTGGTAGAGAAGGAAGATAAGAGAATGAGGGTGATTGAGTGTGAGCGAGAGTGAGAGTGAGAGGGTGGGCGAATGTGAAGGTTGTCGAAAGGGAATAAGAGCGAGAGTGTTCAAGAGTGATGGAGGAGGAGGGAGGGAGGGAGGGAACGAGTGTGCGGGTGTATGAGAGAGGTGTACGTTTAATAGATTAGTGATGTCGAGCGCGTCAACTGCTAAGGTCATTCATTCGTAGTGCATTTTTTTATTGCGGGAGGTGGCGATGAATTCCCCTGCTGGCTGGCGAATCCGGCGCCGACCGACGTCGTCTTGCGGAGGTTTTCCCCAACCAGTTATCTCCCACCATCGGGGCACCATCCCGGCGAGGACAAGCTGTAAGCTCCCGACAAGTGTGATAGTTGTGTATGTAAATGCCAGTGTGTGTGTAGGTAAGGAGCGAGGATAGGAGAAGGAAGAGGTAAGAAAGATGGCGTGCGGTCCGTGGCCCGATTGTTAGGGTACTGCTCGGGCATTCGCCAGGTGTTGATCGGAGAAACCACTGAAGAGAGCAGCCGGCCGCTAGAAGTCTCCACCGTCGCTCTGGACCTAGCCGAATGCTGCCGCCGGAGAGGCGGTGTGCGCGTGTGGAGGGCCGGGCCGGGCCGGCGCAGTGGCAGAGGCTGCCGCCGCCGCCGCCGCCGTCGCCGCCGCTGAGGCTGGGCGTGTGCGCCGCGCGCGGGCCGCAGTCTGCGCGTCTCGTCGCCGCGGGCCCGGCGCCGAGTCGGGGCGCCCGCTGCTACTGCACCGCCCGCCCGCCCTCCGCAGGTACGCCCTCTCACCCCGGCCACGGGGCGCCCCCCCCTCCGCCCCGGCTCCTCCCGCCGCCGCCGTGCTGCGCCGTGATCGCGTGCCGAGCGGCTCGGGGCGCCATGGCGCGCACGTGACATCGCCTCGCGCTCTATTGACCCCGTTTTGCTCCAGCGCAAAGCAATCGCGAAATTGATTTACTTCATCGCCCCGCGCGGAAGTGTCATGACTTAATGAGACACAATGAGAGTTTAACGACATACGTTAAAGGTAAAACGTCTTGTAAAGTTTGCACACCGAGATTAGAGGAGCATATATTTGAATTATTTTATTACATTTAAAATTGCTCATTAGGTATACTTAGTGCTGTTTAACAATATATAGAATTGCGATTTAATGGAGTTTTTATGTTAGACTTGTTACGATTCTGCCGAGTTAATTAGGTTTTATCGTTGGGTTCAAGTTAATGTCTCCTTTTTAATATACCAATCAAATTATTCTGCGAATTGTGAAGCACTGGCCTTGATGATAGAATGAGTTTGTGAGAAACATTCGAAATAATTACTTACAGAACACTCACGAGATTACAACCGTATTTTACTTTTATATTAGAAATTTTGTCTTCTGAGCATCGCTTAATTTCCTTCCCATTCTTCAATCTCACTTTGAATGCACTCGATAGCACTCGAATACTGAACAAAACTTCTTTTTATGCACACTTAATGCCTCATCATATTCTCTACTTCTATTAACCTTTTCTTTATCATATGAACTAGTTCAAGGTGAAAAGTTAGCGTTAATATCGTGTTAACAAATAATAATAATAATAATAATAATAATAATAATAATAATAATAATAATAATAATAATAATACGATATGAAAATAAATGTGATGAAGAATATTTTTATCTGAATGTAAGTATGATGTAATATGTAAGATGATGTATTTGCAGAACCTGTGCTATATTACAAGAGAAAAATAAAATAGAAAAACGATCTCTGTAGTGAGCATATTTTGAAGAAAGTTCAGTAAGTTCAAAGTGGCGTTTACAAGCAATTAAGGGGATATTATTTTGAAATTAACGAGATCCTACGGAGGAAGGAGACACTTGCCTTCTAAAAGCGCAGTAGTGATAATCGTTACTCAAATACAGCACAGCCACCCCTGCAGATGTTGCGGAAATCGATCGGGGAAATCATTCTCTATTAATCGACTTATGGCCGTGTCTGCATTTGCGAGCGCAAGGAAAGTTGATCTTTGTTGAATCCAAACTCGGCGTAAGAAAATTATTTTTGCGTTCTTCTTGTTATTATTTTTTAAAATATAATTTTTAAATTTGGAATATGACCATATGACCTCCGAACTGAATTACTATAAAGCTGGTTATTTAATATTTGTTATATTCAGAGGCCCACTCAGTATTTTTCTCGGGGGGGGGGACGCTACAGATTTAATGTCCAACCGACTTGGTTTTCTTATATATATATATTACCGGTATTTAGCCTCTTGTTTAAGGGTCATACTATTGTGTGAGAATGAAAAGAAGTTAATTTATTCGCATTATTACTTATTTTGTAGTATATAAATTCTTAAATCAACATAGTTATCTATTTACGAATAAAAACATTTTCCAAAGAGACAATATTGACACGAATATAATGTTTCAAATTGCTCATGATCCCGGTCAATTTTCGAACTCTTATATCCTAATTTTGTTAGCACAGTAGATAAATGAGTGAGTTAATAACAACTCAATAGCAATATAAAATTCAAAATTACATAAAGCTTAGCACCAAGGGCGTTTTAAATTGTCCATTGTTTGTACACCTCCCCTGATTTTAATATATTTTTGTGAATGAAGATTTTTTAACATCATTCATATCAAACAGTGAAAAAGAGATAAAACGGCAAATATTTGTTCCAACCATCAGATTTATCAAAGGACTGTAGCTTAATTAATAGATTTAAAAATATTTAAGTATTAAATAATTCTTATCAAAATAGTTTTGTTTATTTTTCAGTCTTCAGTTTTTAATTCACAGTATGAACACAGACTTAAATGAGTGGTTTAATTTGTATTATCTTGCATAAATTTGCAGCATATCAAGAGACTTGGTACTTTTTCTCATTCTTTGCAATCCTTAAGCTAAGAAAATGTAAGTAATTATATTTCTTTCTTGTATCTTCTTCCTGTTGCCATAATGATGCTTGTTTTTATTCTCTTTTTATTCTTTCACTGATTAAGAGAATATTTCAAGACTCTTGAATCGATTATGGGTTATATTGCATGCAATTCATTATATTCTTCATATTATTAAATTTCTTGCGTTTTGAGCATAAAATAACCCTAAAGAATTTGTCAAAAGATACGAAATATTTCCGAAATTCAAGAATGCTTCCTTTTTTCCTCTTCTGATATATTTTTCTTTGATATTTTGGAGGAATACGAAGCATCTATTTATTCATCGGCAATTTATTGCTCTGTTTAGTGAATAGAACAACTGTCACTGAATGATCGCGGGTGAAATTAATTCAAATTATGACTGTTTCATTTCTAATTTTAACGCAATGAAAAACATCCGGGGCTGTCCTAAATGGCTTTAAAAATGACAAAATTCCGATTCCTATCACCCTTGTGGAAGTTACTATTTCCATCTGAATGACTCATACTACTTTAAATTTTTGGAATGCGGTAAAATTTTAATATTTTTTAATATGATTAAAATTTTATGAGCTCATTTATCTCCAGTTAAGCCCCTCGGATGGCTCATAGATAGCCTGCCAGCTTTCTGAGAGGCTGTCCCGGGTTCGTTTCCCGGCTGGAGCAAAAATTAAGCTGAAGCTTTCGCCAAATCGTCTCAGATAACAAAACTTCTCAGTCTCTATAGATGTGTGACGAAAGAAAGCTCAGGCAGGACAAATAAGCTAGTACAGCCATGAGAATACGTCACTCTCGCCGCATGTCTCTTATCCCCAGGCGTAGATAATAATTAAAGAAAATAGAATAAAAAATAAACAAATAAAAAAACAGGGCGCAGGCTCGGGAACACCGGTAGCTGCCAAAAATCAGGTTAATCCGACCCTAAATGCCAAATAGATTGACAGATTCCAGTTAGTCCTGAAAATGTAAACCGAGACTTCCAATATTTTGAAGCCGAACAGTAAAACAGTAAGTTTTGATGTAAGACAAGCGGAAAACGCGGAAATTGTTAGTAATACATAAGGAAAGAAATCTGTATTAGAATAAAATATTTTCAACTGCTTTTAATCAAAGGTACTTTTTAGAGGATGCCCAGAACCCCTCACGCACGCACGCACGCAAGCACACACACACACACTATGAAGCAAAAATTCTTATGAATGCCATCATCCGGCACTTGAGGGCTATTGCAACTGCTACTCTGATGAAAGAACGCGCTAGGTGTGGAGACAGCTTCCTGACTTCTGTCGAGTGTTTCTATCATTGCTGAATGATCCGTCGGCGTAGCCAGTCTCCTCCCCTGCCAGGCAGCCGCTCTGCGGGCAGCACGGGGTATCGCAAGGGGCATGCTGGGGACTAGCGAGTGAGAATGTCATTTTGCGCAATCCAAATAGTTGTAAACGCTTTTTCGTTGCTACTTAGTACTGTATTAATAATCACCATCGTTGAAGCAATTATTTGACATTTATAATCATTTTTCATTCATTTGACTTTACTATACGGATAAAGTTAAATGCACGTGTTAAAAAATGTAAGCTTTAGAAAAATGAATCA
Source organism: Teleogryllus occipitalis (assembly GCA_011170035.1). Taxonomy (NCBI): domain Eukaryota; kingdom Metazoa; phylum Arthropoda; class Insecta; order Orthoptera; family Gryllidae; genus Teleogryllus; species Teleogryllus occipitalis. The sequence continues at coordinate 52,288 of BLKR01015399.1, forward strand.
ACTTTGTACGTTGCAAATTCAAATGTCTGCACTTACATATAATCACCTGTTCCAAAGAACATTTTGCACACTACATACTTTTCTTTCTGCTCTACGATTCCAGGCAGCATTTTCTGATTTTCAATTTTGCATCTGCAGCTCCCGACACAGAGTATGCGAAATACAAATCCAACAAGGCATATTTTCACATTTTCATTGTCTCATTTTTATCGTTATAATTATTTAGCTAGAGTTATGTTTAAAATGAAGTCCTAAGTACTTAAAAAAATTAATATTCGTCCAGTAACACACCGTGATATGGTTAGGAAAGCTTTTGCTAGAATGAAACTGTGTGCCATGACGTGTCGTGCGGCTGCGAGGGGGCCAATGTACAGCCCAGCGCGCTCGACTGGCGCTGGAGGCGGCGGCCGCCGCGGGGTAATGGGACACATTGGAAGAGGAAGCACTTCGCCCCGCCACCGCTAGAGGGCACGCGGGCGGCGGCCTTCGGGTCAGCCGCGCGGCCACTTGTCACGCCAAGCGAGGGAGAAACAGCCCTTGCTTCCATTTTCGCGCTTTTAGCCCCGTGTGAATACAGGAAGCTTGCGATGGTTTCGCTCCTACTGCACAAGTGCTGCTAGCAACCTGAAACTTATTCAGTGTCACGTTCTGAATACTCGAAATTTCCAAACAATGATTATTATACACATTATTTGCCCCTCCTAAAATAACACTCTTTCATCGGTGTTATCATCTTCACTAAAGTTTCAAGTTAGAAACCTACACACCGAAGAAAATAAATGTCTTTAGAGTTATTAACAAAATGCTTTCTTTTATATCATTAGTTCATATTAGAAAAAAATCTCTAATGTCAGATACACATATTACAAACAGAAAAGAAGTGAAGCAGAAAAAGATTTTTTTGTGACAAATCACTTTCAAGTTTTTGCTGCTTTAAAATTGAAGTTACTCGCTCACTACTGGAAATAGAGTACTACTGGGCAGACCGGAAAGACTGAAAAAGCCATGCTAATATTAAAACGTAGCTGACATGTCCTGGCACCGAGTTTTTTCAACAAAAGGGGGGGAAACTTTCCAAACTTATTAAGTGCCATTGCCGAGAGCAAATATCTTCCCCCATTCACATATTAAATGATTTAGAAATGTTCACTAGATTCCTGAACTTCACCCAAGTCAAAGAGTTCCTTTCACAAAAACGTTGAGAATCACTAAAAATTAAGTGTGTTCCTTAAGTTATTTTTACGCAATTTACCTCACAATCAGACTAATAAGTACAAAATGCTTCAGCACCCAGAAAATTCCGACAGACAGGAAGACGCCCTTACAAAGCGCAAGATTTAACTACATATTAAATAAAACAATTCATTCAAGTTGAGTATTGTTTCTTGAATAGAATCGTCTATTATGCGACATGTCGTCAAGACTAACTTGTTCGTGAGGAAGTTCTTTAACGCCAACTAAAAGTAGAAATTACTCTTATTTGCTTTGTCAGTATTGTCTCGTAGGACCTTTCATTTTTTAAATAATGATGATAATAATAATTGTTATGTACAAGGAATCCGGGAGCGGAAACAACAGTTCTTTACAAATAGTTTATTGCAAATGAGCCAACAATCCAAATCACAGTCCAGAGTACAAACCCGAGTTAATACACGTTCCAGAAAATGTCCCTTTTATAATGCCGAAATCACAGTTCCACAAGAATCCACCAGGAATAAGCCACACGTCGTCAAAAGAAAACTTTCACTATAATCTGTTCACTGAACTAGCTGCACGCTCTACGGAAAATAGACACTGGCTTCTCTCCCGGCGCGGGGCCCTTATAAAAATTATATTCCCCGAGGCCTCGGTGCGAGTCTCCCCGCTTCCCGCCTCCGTGGAGGGGAAGGGAGGGGTGGCGCCCTGGTGGTGCCTTCCGGCATTGTCCATTCCATGCCTTGATCGCGCCTTGGGCACGTCTCCGCTGCGATCACAGTGGGCCGCAACTCCGGCCGGCACACTGTGCCCACCTGGTCTGCCTCCACGGGTACAATTGTGACGTACTAGAATGAAAAACACAGACGACTGTTCTGATTGATATTTACAGTATATTTACAATTAATGTATAAAGATTATAATACAAAAACCTAACCCCTTGGCAACCTTTCAGTTCTCTTAGCCGCGAAACCCCGCGACCGTCCCTAGGCCTCGCCCAGAACCACTGCTTCGGAAGCAGCAAAAAGCAACGCGAGGTGCGAAGCTGTCGGACATAGAGTCCCGTAACTACACCAGTTACATGGCCTGTCGCCAAACCGATCTTCGACCTGAAGATCACGTGCAATGATAGCACTGGAGATACCTCTCGTCTTTCGACACCCTGCGTATCCCGCGAGGCGCCTGTCGGCGCAGCCTTAAATATCCGTCGGCTCGCCCCCACCCTACAAGCAGCGGGCGTCATACGGCTCGCTGGCCAGCCCTTCCAGGGCTGCAACCGACATCTCTTAAACTCGCGTCCGCGCGCGTCCTTTTCAGGGATTTTCCAGCCGGGATTCCTACGGGGCTTTCCAGCCGGCGCGGCGTGGCGCCGCCGCCCTTAACCCCCATTCTACATCCGGCTTAGGGCGGGTTTCCCCGAAGCGGCCCGACGCAGCGGCGCCGAACCACGCGACGCTACACAATGCTGTGTATACAGCAATAATAATAATAACAATAAAACATGAAAATAAACCCCAGTAAATCTCTCTAGTGAATGTACAAGTAAAACCTTTCCAACCTGCGGGCAGCGAAGTTTATGGTATTCAAAAATTGTAAGATAATTTTTATAAAGCTTCTACTTTACTTGGTATTTCAGAAAAGTCATTGGAGTATCTATTGGGGGAGGTGGGAGTAATGAATTTCTTCACTTGATTAATAAAGCAACTATTTGATGTTTACCGGCGTTGCCCGTGCATTTATCATAATTATTAGGAAAAGGACACATTTAGCATTTAACATAAGCATTTATCACAATTATCAGGAAAATGACCGGCTATTTTTCAAATAGCCGGTCATTGTATTCAAAGTAATTTTACGATTCGTATTTTCCAGCCGTCACCGCCAAGTAGCGTTTACGGTCCCCTCCATCCCGCCTTGCCTCGCTCCTCTCCGAACCGCCCCGCCCCGCACCACCTTGCCCCACCGGCAAAGGTGTGGCTGGGTCATCAACTGATGTCACTGCATTGCTTCTGACCGGGAGGTCCAAGGGTTCGAGTCTCGATGGTGGCAGGATTGTCGACACTAGCTTGGCAGCTAGATCGAATTCAGCCGCTGGGCTAGAGGACAATTGTAGCGGCTGGCAGCGCTGATCGGTCATTTTCCGTGAATTCTCCGATCAGTACTACGAGAATGCCGGAGCAGGATACCGGTAGTGGTAGCTCAGTGCATCAACTGATGTCTCTGCAGCGCCTCTAACCGGGAGGTCCTAGGTTCGAGTCCTGACGGCGGCAGGATTTTCGACACTAGCTTTCCAGCTAGGTCGAATTCAGTCGTTGTCTGGAGGAGAATTCTAGCGGCCGGCAGCTCTGATCGGTAGTTTTCCGTGGTTTCTCCGATCAACACCAGGCGAATGCCGGAGCAGTACCCTACGGGCCACGGACCGCGCGCCATCTGTCCTTCCTCTTCCTTGTCCTATCCTCTCCCCTTACACACACACTTACACTAACATGCACTACACTACCACATATTCCGGGTGACCGGTCGGGAAGTTAGAGCTTGTCCCGACTGGGGCGGTGCCCCGCTGGTGGGAGAGTCCTGGTTAGGGGAAGCCCCACTAGCCGACGGTAGGTCGGCGCCGGATCTCGCCATCCAGCGGGGGAAGATCACCGCCATCTCCCGAGAAAAAACATGCACTACACTAACGGGACTAATGACCAAAGTAGTTGACGCGCCCGGAAACACGAAAAATCAATCAATCAACCGGAGCAGGATCCTAACAAGCGGACCATGGACCATGCTCGATCCTTCCTACCTCTTCCTTGTCCTATCCTCACTCCTTAGTTACACTCTCTTACACTCGCATGCACTACACTATCACGCTTGTTGGGAGACCAGTCTGAAGCCGAGAGCTTGTCCCGGCTGGGTCGGTGCCCCGCTGGGGGGAGATACCTGGTTGGGGAAAATCTCCGCAAGCCCACATAGATCGGCGCCGGATCTCGCCAAGTGGGGGAAGCTCATCGCCGCATCCCGTGGTGGAACTATGCACTACACTTACGGGACAACTGATCTTAGCAGTTGATGCGCCCGGAATTTCTAACCATCCACATCGCCCCGTCCGCCCATCCGTCCTGCCGGGCCCGCCTCCCTGTCTCTCTTCGTCACCCCCCCTCTTGGCCATGCCGCGCCAGGTGCCTTCCGACCACGCCCCGTCGACTCTTTCAGGCGATGCATTTGGAAAAATCCTTTCTTAGCTGTTGCCTAACATCATAATTGGAATCTGCATCCCAAATTTCAGGGTTTCTAGTAGGTTGTCTCTGCGTTGATTTGATTCCTTTTACAAGCTTTAAAAGGATTTTCCTATTTATTAAGTTGAAGTGTTCGAATTACATTAGAAGATAGAATAGTTAGTTCCCCACCTGTAGAGCGAGACGCGTCGAATGACACCTGGCTTGCCTCAAACAATGGACCGCAGGGGCATAGCAGTTGAGGGACGGGCATACGTAGGTTATCCGTTAGGATATCGGCTTTCGTCTTTCCAGTCAGTCATCAGAGAACTGCCGTTGAGTCTACTTCGCCCAAGAGATGCGCCTCCGTTGAAGATGCTCTCTACAAAGGAGAATGAAATACTTGGAAAACATATTTCCATTAGACCACGGACCGTCAGCCCCCAAGATTACTCCCGTAAGTTATTAAGGATTCTACTATTCATGATTTTAAAAGAAACAAAATTTCAGAGACAAAGTCACAACACCATTCAGTGATTTTAATTACATTTAAAGATTCAATAACTTTTCATGCTTATTGATTACTATTGCTGTGTTGTGAATTCGTTGCGTAACTTCACATTTAACAGTGCATTTTAAAGGAGACATTTCAACCAGACTTGGCTGGACTAATATTTGTCTGATGTATTTAGGGAATGATGTAGTTAGGGGATATCTGCAATCGAAACATGTTCATAATTCACGGTAACATTTCAAAAATTTTAAATCTAAACACAAACAGATTCAAGGGCAAGTCCTTTCTCAATGTTCAAGTTCGTAGGGAAATCGATGAATTCTTCCCGCAAGCCCAATCACACTTTCCATTCGATATTTCGACTTGGACATCTTACGAAGTATTCCATTGATACTTATTGTATTGTGTGACCTGAACACAATAGTTCTGCATTTCATCCCATTTTTTAACCCTACCGAACGTCACACACTTTGCTCAAGCGATCACATTGTCCAACACACTTCATCTCAATCTCCTATTTCTTCACAAATAAGGAGTAAAACTTAATAGACGCCAATAGATTTTTCTTTAAAATAGAAGAAATATTAAACAGCCTCTCTTACTCACATATGAAAATATCCATTCCTTAAAACAATGAAAATATATCGTTTGAGTTTGAAAATGCCATAACACAAAAGATGTGTATACAAATTTAAATTACCTTGTGATTATATATATATATATATATATATATAGATAGATAGATAGATAGATAGATAGATAGATAGATAGATAGAGAGAGAGAGAGAGAGAGAGAGAGAGAGAGAGAGAGAGAATGCAATTAAAATTTATAATAAAACCTTATTAAAACTACAGAAATTTCAAACGCACATGTAAAAGTAGGAGAACAAAAGTTAGTGGATGGTGCGCTACGATTGCGAAGTTGAAGCTAACAATTTAATGAAAGGACGAGTATAGAAACCAGAGGGGGGTCCAAAAGTATTGCAGGGGGGGGGGCTACAACTTCTGTTCTGATGCATCACCTCCATATAATAGTTTTGAAGTGACAAAAATAAAGTTTAATCGTTAGCTTGAAATTAACAAATACGGAATCATAATGCAAATATTAATTTGAAATGTGATTCAGTCAATAGGTGGTTTTTGTTGTGAATAAACTGAATAAAATTGCCCCCCCCCAAAAAAAAAGTTGGATTTGAAGGGGAGCACGGACCCTGTGGGTCCTACTGGATTCGCCAAGGACCGACGCTGAGTATTTCGTGACTCTTGAAATTTAAGAGTATTGGTAATTCCGGCTTTTGCTGCAATAATAGGAAACGGGAGGAACGGTCGCGAAGGGCGGGGAGGGGCGCGACTCTGGGAGGTTTGCGAAGCTATCGGAAGCGTTTCGCCCGAAGCCAACTCTCTGAATGGAAGTTGTCGGGAGAGGAACTCTGCGCGCGTGGCAGCGGGTCGGCGCTAGCGTCGTAGACGAGAACGACCGCGGCCCGGTGGAGGAAGTGGCGCTATAGAAGATGGAACTTCAAGAGGAAGAAATGTGCCGACGAGAATAGGGGAGAGAAATTTCTGGATGAGAGACATTCAATAGGAGAGAATGCGAAGGAGTAGAAAATAAAAATAATCTCTGAGAAGACGAGAAAGATTAGAGAAACGCAAAGGGATAGTGAAACATTTCGCATTTCTACAAGGAATGCTTACGCAATTGCAAATGTGTGTGTGTGTGTGTGTGTGTGTTTGTGTGTGTGTGTGTGTTTGTTTGTGTGTGTGTGTGTGTGTGTGTGTGTGTGTGTGCTTAGAGGAAACAATGAAAGACTAATGATATATATAACAAAAATGTTCATAGGCAAAAATTCTCAGCCAAAGAAAATTCTATACCATTAATAATCACTTGGCTCACTCGTATTTCCTTGCCATATTAGAAATAAATGTAAAATGACATTAAGAAGAAGAAAAAGAAGAAGAAAGGTGAGGAGAAGGTACAAAACCAGTGGTGCAAGAATTTAAAGAGATCGTAACAGGCCAATATTTCATCCTTGAAGAGTAACATTTTACAGACAATGGAACTGTGTATGTAGCGCACGTTTGCGCGAGGCGACAGCTTTGCCACGCAGTGCAAGAGAGCACTAGGCTACGCGCGCGGGCGTTGCTCGACCGGCCGGACCTCGCGGGCCCCGCCACAGGCGCAGCTGGGCTCAGAGGGAACGGCCGGGGATGTCGCGGGTGCGGCAGCACGGTGCTCGGCGATCAATAGTCCACGCCCGCTCTTAAAGCGGACCCGGCTTGATCCGCCCTCCCCCGCCCCCGGAGGGCGCGGAGATCCTTTAACTTGGGGAGCACTTTTCCGCGCAGGCGCCCACGCGCTCTTCGCGCACTTGCAGAGGCGCACATGCCTGCCCTGCCGGTCGGCCTGCCACGCGTGTGCGTACTACCGCCTCTCGCGCCGCTGAATGAGCCGCCACCATTCTACGCGCTGCCAACTTTTAACTAAACTCCGAATAAAAGAAGAATGTGGTTGACAGTGCGGTGTGGAGGGGGGCGGCGTTGCCGCGTACTGCAAATACAACAATAACAACAAATCTAAAAGAACACGCTTCTCTGAATTCCCGCTCTCACAATACACTTGGACACTATAAGCTCAACACACGTCGACGCTCAGCCGATAAACTGCAGCACACCGGATACGCGATTCATTTCGCAGTTCAAACGTGACAACATCGGGCAAATGGCGATACTTCTGATTCGCTGTTGCTTAGGTTACGGAGCTGACGTCACCACGTTACCGGGAACTGTCAACCACATTCTTCTTTTATTCGGATAATAGATAAATATTGCGTCCCCGGCGTTTTAGGAGATTCTCTGACTCCCTCGGCGCTCGTGGAAGGCGTACTGTAAACCCATCTGCAAAGTGAAGGGGTTACGTGGGGGATGAATTTGGGGCGCTTGTGCAGTCTTGGTTTATCCCCGCCGCACGTGCTACAGAGACCGAATTGCTTTCTCGGTGGACGTGTTTTGTGAGGAAACAGGGCAAATTGGCTTTCGTATTCTTGTATTTAAAAAGTGCATTTTTTCAACAATAAAACTAGAAGTGCTACAGAATGGCACAAACATTCTCGTACCGAATTTTTCTAATTTCCTTGGTGTGGACTGGCTTTAAGGTCTTGCTCCATTCCCGTGCCAGCTGCCAACTATTGTCGCCCAAAGTACATTTTTTTTCACATTTGCTCAACATTTCGGTTTCCAAATAGTAGAACCGAAATAATACTTCAAGATTATTAAAGAAGAGTAAAACCTCGTCCAAAATAGAATTTCTCATTGAAAAGTTTGAAACCATTTTTAAAGAAAAGGCGATTAACCATTTCTGTAAATGCGAAATTCGAAGCTCTTGTTCACAGGAATCTATTGAATTTTTGAAAACCTTCATTCAAAGACATTTGAAGCACTTCCACTCATAAATGTATGAATGTCTATAAATTGATGGAAATATGCATATTAACGGCGTGAGAGATATTTCAAAATAATTACATTTGTGTAATTTTTGAAAAAACAAAAGAATACACCAAAATGATCTTTACGTCATATTAAACAGTGCAATTAGCACTATCCATTGGAAAAAGTTAACGAAAATTCGGAGCCATTTTTGAGAAAACGGCGATTGCGCGTTTCTGAAAATGCCCAATTTTGAGCCCATTCTTATAGAAACCTGTTGAGTTTTCGAGAAACTTTATGACAGTATTTAAAGCACATGTACTCATAAATATAATAATATGAAGAAATAACATCTAATGTAAATATTACCGACGTGAGAATCAAGTCAAAGAAATTACATTTTTGTAATTTTAGAAAAAACAAAAGAATAGAGAACATGGTGTTTATGTCATCTTATAGTTTTTTGGTACTAAACCTACTAAAAATGTAAAGAAAAAATTTGCAGCCGTTTTTTAGAAAATCTTGTTTTTATTATTTTTTATATTTGCAAATATTGCACGAAAACTACTAAAATTATGAAAAAAAAGATTCAAGAATTTTATGAAAGAACTATTTATAGACAGCAATTTCATTTGAAGTAAAAATCTCTGTCTTCAATTTTGTAGTTTTAGGAAGACGTAAAAAAAATTACCGTGAGTTAACCGTGGAAATCGGACCTAGGTCACCTTTAGAAGTGTATTTTACTCTATTCTTACAAGAAAAGTAAAGAACAAATTTACAGCCGTTTTTAAATAATTTTGAAAATGTCCGAGGGGCGTCAAGTAAAGTACGCCCAAATTTTAAAGAATGTTTTTCAAAATGTCAGAGCTTCTACTAGAGCCAGATGGATTTTTTTAATTTGAAAAAGATGGTACGTGTGGTTTAGGCTCTAGTAGTGTTCACAGACGGACGGATAGACAGACGGACGAACGGAGGACGTTTTGAAAGAAAAAAAAAAAAAAAAAAAAAAAACACTTTTTCGGTATCAGGTGACCCCAATACGTGTATTTCCGTTGAAATCTCGAAATCGATTTTGCGCAGCATGACGTAACTTTCTCTATACCAAGTATATTACTCCTATATATGCGTATGTATATGGGAAAATAATGAACGGTTTATTTGGAAATACTTTAACTTAATAAACAATAAAAACACCTTTCCATTCGAATGTTTCTTTGTGTTTCATTATATTCAAATGTGCCTTAATGTGCCTTAAACAGTGATATATATATCACTGTTTTCGACGAATATTGAGGTCGAAATAACCACAAAAATGAAAAATTCAAATACTATTATTGTTTTGCTCATTTGGTTATATAACAAAGGCACATTTGAATATAATGAAACACAAAGAAACATTCGAATGAACAAGTGTTTTTATTGTTTATTAAGTTAAAGTATTCCCAAATAAACCGTTCATTATTTTTCGTTTCCTAACAAAAGCGAATGAAATCTTACTTTAAAAGATGTATGGAAGAATTGTAAGTGTGTACATCAGCTAATGTGTGTACATTACTTTTGTAAATACACGGCCCTGGAACGTTATTGTGCTACTTGTTTGTTATGTAACTATATATTTTCAAAACCCGCACAGCCTATTTACGAATCTCGTTCACATAAATTTCGCAGCTTTTGGAGCCGTGTGATAGAGATCACCAATGGTAATGAGGTTTACTTTGTTTTCTATCAGAGTACTTTTCTGCCCAATATTTATTTCTTGTTTTTCTTGCTTTTCTATTAATTAGAGTTTTATACACTCATTATTCACACTCCTTGTTGTTTCTATAATCAATATTTTTGGGACAATATAACTTTTCATCATACGGTTATATGCAATAATATGTAAAAGATAATACTCTCCAAACTACACGAACCTGCCATTGAACAACTATCAACAAAATAGTTAAAATTATGCAATACATACTTTGCATTTCAGAAAAGTTCTACGTGTTTCTTAACATTACTTTTGTAAATATCCATATACTACTCTAATGTGATGGCAAAATATTTTTTAAAAATAAAAGTTTGATACGAAAATCATTCAGGGGTGGGTCCAGGCGATCATTTTAGAGGGAGCCATTATAGATTTTTGTTATATAATAAACGTTTATTATATTGTAAATTATGTTTGTAGTGTATATACGGTACTATACAATATTATTTTAAAAATAATTACATAATTCTAACATAAATAAATATTTAAATAAATTTTGTCAAATAAAAGAAGGTAAAAAAGCGAAACCTCTAGGCCTTGCTTTTTTTTGGGGGGGGGGGATGATCCCCATGGCTCCCCCTGGATCCGCCACTGATATCATAATGAAAGGAGTATCGTTTTACAGCACGATGCATTCGCAGAGAGGTGCAAAGCGATACATTTCGTTCAGGTGGGGCGCAGGTGTGTTATAATTAAACTCTTAAAGGCGTGTGTTCTATAATAAAGCTTGTAAAAGTGACTGCGTAAGTGTGCTAATCAACTATTAGCGCACCAGTGTTCATAAATCAATCTGCGTGGCGGAAGCATCAGTGTGTCAGCTTGATTGACGTAACAAATACGTCTTTCCAATAGGACAAACAAGAAGCGTCCGCATTTCCTAAGAGGATGGAAACCGTTACCACTTTTTTTGACACGTACCCTTGCGTGTTTAATTAATGTCCAAAGTGATTGCTTCTGGCACAATCTGTCTTCAATTTTTTTACTTCTTGTTTGCGCCTTTCAGGGATGGCACACAGAAGATCACACATTCACCCGAGTGGGCGAGAAACTAAACATAGTTTATCACAACATCGTCGTCATCTCTTGTGTCAGTGCCACGTCTCTCATTGCATCGGAATAGCGTCTCATTCGAGAAAGCTCTGTCCAAATGTGACCAACATGATTGAATTAAAATTCAAAATGACTCTAAAATATATTTCATTCAATAATTTGATAATTAAGAATTGTGCCATAGCAATGAAGTTAATATTATTTCAAAATTTTATATTGGGAAATTATTGAAATAATAATACTTTTTTCAAGCCAAACAGAAACAAGTTGAAAAATAAAAAGTTAAACTTTAAGTAAATACAGAGGTGAATTGTCAATTTATCTAATCTATATAAATAAAAGTCGATGCAGTCGCGCGCGCGTGTGTGTATGTGTAGTACTCTGTAGATGCAAAAACCGATTGCGCTGAAATTTTCAGTTTCTTTTATTATTATTATTATTATTATTATTATTATTATTATTATTATTATTATTATTATTATTGTGAGTGTTTAAAGAGTGCTTAAATGAAATATGGTTCACTTTACAGTATAAATTGAAGATTGGATTTATTCACATTTTGATGACTGTTCAAGTTGCATTTTGCTGCAAAAATATCGATAATGTTAAATGAATTAAACAAAATCTTATACAATTTTATAAGTATATTTCTTGAAATAATAGAAATTGTAATGTTCACGTGTTAAATATTTCAGATTACAATACCAATAACAAGACATTATCTATACTAATAAAAGTGAATTCAATTATATGTAATCGTCATCGATTCCACAAACAGGAGTGTATGAATTGATACAAAATATTTACAGGCTCTTCTTCAGGATTTGACGCAGAGTCTTTGCAAAGTTTGGTAAAGATTAATTCAACGCGAATGCAGAAAATAAATAATTTAAATAATATGCTGGTAGACGCATCACGATCAGTATTTTTCGCCTGTCGCTAAGAGACAGGTTCCTAATATATTCCGTCAGAGGCCAGTAGCGGTGCGGTAGAACCTCAGTGTTCGGTGAACTGCCGTACCGTTCACCGATTGCGATAGAACTGTCAACTTATTGCTTGCACTTGTAGGAAGGATATAGGCATAGTACAATTATTATAACTCCTCTAGATGGCGTTACAGCACGAGATGACGCTCTATTTAAGTGCAAATTTCCAATTTACCTGAACTTCATTGTTGTTGAGCGTTGCCGTATGACGTGCGGCAAGGGCGAGAAGGACAGCAGCAGCGAGCGGCACAAAATGGAGAGAGGAGAGAAAAAAGAGAGGGAAAAGAGAGAAAGAGAGGGAAAAGAGAGAAAGAGAGGGAAAAGAGAGAAAGAGAGGGAAAAGAGAGAAAGAGAGGGAAAAGAGAAGGAAAGAGAGAAAAGGATTGGGAGGACAAAAGAAAGAGAGGGAGCGAAGTGGGGAAGGGAATAAGAAAGGGAAAAGGGAGAAAAAAGATCGGAGACAGAGGGAATAAGAGAGAAGGAAATTCAGTGAGAGGGGGAAAAGAGAGAAGGGGGAAAGGGAGAAGGAAAGAGAGAGAGATGGAAAGAGTGAGAAGGAAAGAGAGAGGGAGAGGGGAAGAGAGAGGGAAGGGAAAGAGAGTGAGAGGGAAAGAGAATGAGGGAAAAGAGAGGAAGAGAGAAAAAGGAGGGGGGAAAGAGAGAAAGAGTGGAAAAGGAGGAAGAGAGAAAAAGAGGGAGAAGAGAGAAGGATGAGAAAGAGAGAAAAAGGAGAGAAAGACAAGAGAAGGAGAAGAAAAGGGCAAAAGAGAGAGAGGAAGAAGAGAGAGGGAAGAGAGAGAAAGAAAGAACGAAGAGAGTGGGAGAAAGAGAGGTATAAAAGAGGAGGAAATGGTGAACGAGAGAGGGGGAAAGAGAGAAAGGGTGGGAAAAAAGGGAAGAAGAGAGGGGAAAAGAGAGAGAGGGGGGAAGAAAACGAGATAAGATAACTCTTAAATAAGAATAAAGAACAAGGCAACTCTTTCAAATTTCAAATGATATTTCCACAATTATATCTTCTGCGGCAGCAAAGCGCCGGGAAGACGCTAGTATTATATAAGTTTAATACGAGTTCGGTATATTCGTAGTAGTATATAATAGTGTAGAAGAAATCCATATTTGAGTTAGTATAAAATATAAGCAGAAAGCAGGACTCGCCATAAAAAGAATACCAGATTCACATGATAGTCTAAACTTTCGTAAATTAACTGAACAGTATATAGAGTATCACTTTTGGCATCATTTCTAGTTTCAGTTTTTCTTTCCTGTTTATATTTTGTACTTACTCAATACGGATATATTTTATACAATGTCTATTTTGTTGTAATCGTTCCGTTTAATTCTCTTTATGCTAACTTACAGTTACACTTGATTACTTGGGCATAACAACCCTCGAAACTCATTTCATATTTATAAAAGAATGAATATTGTTAGTAGAAAATACATGTTTGGTTGACTTTAAACCAAAGAATACTTCAACAATAAAAACAGCACCGCTACAGTCCTGTGGCAGAATATATTGGGAACCAATCTGCCCTTAGCGAAAGGCGAAAAATAATAATGATAATGAATAATCTACCAACATATTATTTAAATTATTTGTTTTCAGCATTTGTGTTGTATTAATCTTTACCAAACATTGCAAGGACACTGCGATAATCCTGAAGAAAAGCCTGTCAATATTTTGTATTTATTCATACTCCACTTTTTGTGGTATCGATGTCGGTTACATATCGTTGAATTCACTTTTATTGGTTTTTATTGGGGTAGATTAAAAAATAATGTTATGTTGCTTCTGATTTCATGACATTATGTTAGTTCACATGTGCATGGTAAAGAGTTTAATTGGAGAAAAGAGGATAGAAGATTTATGACTTATCAAAACTGCGGGTCTCTCGTTAATTTTGTATCATTTCAAATCACCTGTAGTTCGATTTTGCCGATTGTCATATTTTGGCACGATTTTTATTATAGAATTTGTTTACCATTCACCATTAATCACATTTATTGAGCCAATTTAAACAAGCTCGGAAATTGGTGCTTCACATTTCGGGCCCATATTACTACGGCGCGATAAACGAACTCAATTACCACAAGCTATATATCAGTATTAATGACCCATTTAAACCGTTTTTTGAATACTCATTGAAACTCGTTCAAATACATGTTGTTTTTGAAATATCATGTCTAAAACAAACATGCACAGACTTTATCGTAATAAAGTTTTCTAATTTCCTTGGTGTGGACTAGCTTTATGGTCTTGCCCCACCCTCTTGCCAGCTGCCATCTATCGCCCCCTTAAGTACATTTTTTTTGACATTTTCTCAATTTTTCGGTTTCCTAATAGTAGAACCGAAATATTAATTTAAGAATCTCAAAAAACAGTAAAATCTCGTCATAAATGGCAATTTTTAATTGAAAATATTGCAGCCGTTTTTAAGAAAATGGCGTTTAAGCGTTATAAATGCGGAGTTTGAAGCTCTTTTTCACAGGAATCTATTGAGTTTTCGAAAAACTTCATTTAAAGTAATTTGAAGAACTTCCCCTCACGAATTCAGTAATGTGTATAAATTGGTGAAAATTAGCATATTAACGGCGTGAGTGATATTTAAAAGAAATTACAATTGTATAATTTTTGGAAAAACAAAAGACTACACGAAAATAAACTTTACGGCATATTAAACAGTGTATTTAGCAATATCCATTGGAAAAGTTTCAGAAATTTCCTCTATAAAATACCCTATTAAGAGGAAATAGATTGTCGCATTACGATTACTCAAATATGATTAATTTAGTATCAAAACAAAACATACAGATTGGTCGCTGTTTGCTTTCTCTTTAAAATCGTGTTCGGGTGATTTATTCATACTAATAATGATAAGTGGTGACTTATTTATACTAATTATTTTTTCAGATTGCAATCTATTGAGAATCGTAATAAGACAAATTGAATGTCACAGAATTTTTAGCCCATTTAATGTTGAAGTTAGGCTAACCAGTAAAGTAAATATTCAATAAATAAATAAATAAATAAATAACCAATTGAAGTTTCCATTACAATTATATAAGTATCAGATTTTGCTGTAGAGATAATCAACCATGTTCTGGAAGTAACTGAATCAGATGTGCAGTGAAGGCTCTCCAAACTGGCTTCGCAGCGTCTTAGGTCGTTCAAGCAAGGTTTAAAAGTGATTTATTTTACGATTGTTGCAGTTCGACGACAGAAATTTCAAACAATCTGTTGGGCCTAAATTAGGTAACGTAGCTTTAAAAATATTTAACATTTATGCTGTGCCCTTGCTTGTAGAACTCAGTCCTCTAGGCTACTCGAAGTGTTTCTTCCTAATTTTTTGATATTTTCTTGACCGTCCGTTCCCCTGTCGTGAGCGCCCAAGTCCTCTTCTTCGAAGCCGCGCTAAGGCTCCCACAGACCAACGCGGAAGACCCGCAGCCTACGCGGATTGTCCGCAGTGGAAGTTTCGCATCTCGTGTTGCCTTATGAGCAAGTTCAGACCTGCGCGGCAGGCGAGCGTCGGGTCAACGGATTGGCAGCGTTTAATCGGCGGCGAAATTTGTAACGCAGTCAGACGCGTTTCTTCCACTGCGGCTCGAGTTTCGTGGAAGTCTGCCTGTGTTCGGGAGTCTTCGCACCCCTCTGAGTCGAGCGACCTTGCCAACCGTCACCAAACGCTGACTCATAATTGACGCTCCGGTGAGACCGGTCCCGCGAATTCCGCGGCCGCGTCTAGCTCGGAACTTTCCGCGCCGCACCCGCTGCGGATCTACCGCGCCAGTCTGTGGGAGGCTTTACAGTCTGCCGACCGCTCCAGGCTTCTCGTTGGCCTAGGAAGCTTGCAACTGGGTCCTGGGCATGTCCATAAAGCTGGCAGACACACTATAGCAGAACACAAAAAAAATTAGCTCATAATTTTAGGCTAATTATAGGCTAATTAAATGCTATATTCCCAAATTTTAGGCTCTTGTAGTTTTCTCGAAAATTAATGTTCTGCCAGCTTTAGAATAAAGCCAGCAGACACAAAATCAAATATTAAAGTTAGAACAAACTTACTTATACACAAATTATAGGCTAATTTTAGGCTCACCAAAAATATTAATATTATTAATAAATATTAATATTTACTAATGCAAAATAATAATAATAATAATTTGCAATACCATTCAATTGGCGAAAGACCATTCAACTGCTAAACTTTTTTACATAGAAACAACATTAAAATTACAGTTAGAACAAAACTACATATACCCAAATTATAGGCTCACCGATATTAATAATATTATTAATTATTAGTATATATAATAGTAATTAAATATACCAAATTGCAACACCATTCAAATCGAGAAAGACCATTCAACTCGTACTTTTAAACCAACGAACAGAATATACAGAACATTGCTTCCAACATACTATTCATACCATAACGTACTATTTGTCGATATACGGATCGTTGAAGTAAGTGCTCGTGAACTTTAGCGTAAAATGTTGCTACAACACAACAAAACCGCTCAAGTACGGACATCCAGACTGCATTCAGAGCTTCATAATTCTTAAACTAGACAGCAGAACACAGCTGTCTTTTAACATATTATACGTATATTTATGCAGTATTGAATAATATAGCTCTTGAATTAAGTGCTCGTGAACTTTAGCAAAAAATGTTGCTACAACACAACAAAACCGCTCAAGTACAGACATCCACACAGCATTCAAAGCTTCATAATTTTTAAACCACACGGCAGAACACAGCTGTTTTTTAACATATTATACGTATTGTTATGTAGTATTGAATAATATAGCCCTTGAATTAAGTGCTTGTGAACTTTGGCGAAAAATGTTGCTACAACACAACAAAACCGCTCAAGTACGGACATCTGCACAGCATTCAGAGCTTCATAATTTTTAAACTAGACAGCAGAACACAGCTGTCTTTTAACATATTATACGTATATTTATGTAGTATTGAATAATATAGCTCTTGAATTAAGTGCTCGTGAACTTTAGCGAAAAATGTTGCTACAACACAACAAAACCGCTCAAGTACGGACATCTGCACAGCATTCAGAGCTTCATAATTTTTAAACTAGACAGCAGAACACAGCTGTCTTTTAACATATTATACGTATATTTATGTAGTATTTAAGAATATAGCCCTTGAATTAAGTGCTCGTGAACTTTAGCGAAAAATGTTGCTACAATGCAACAAAACCGCTCAAGTACAGACATCCACACAGCATTCAGAGCTTCATAATTTTTAAACTAGACAGCAGAACACAGCTGTCTTTTAACATATTATACGTATTGTTATGTAGTATTGAATAATATAGCTCTTGAATTAAGTGCTCGTGAAATTTAGCGAAAAATGTTGCTACAATGCAACAAAACCGCTCAAGTACGGACATCTACACAGCATTCAGAGCTTAATAATTTTTAAACTAGACAGCAGAACACAGCTGTCTTTTAACATATTATTTGTATATTTATGTAGTATTGAATAATATAGCTCTTGAATTAAGTGCTCGTGAACTTTAGCGAGAAATGTTGCTACAACACAACAAAACCGCTCAAGTACGGACATCCACACAGCATTCAGAGTTTCATAATTTTTAAACTGGACAGCAGAACACAGCTGTCTCTTAACATATTATACGTATATTTATGTAGTATTTAAGAATATAGCCCTTGAATTAAGTGCTCGTGAACTCTAGCGAAAAATGTTGCTAGAATGCAACAAAACCGCTCAAGTACCGACATCCACACAGCATTCAGAGCTTCATAATTTTTAAACTAGACAGCAGAACACAGCTGTCTTTTAACATATTATACGTATATTTATGTAGTATTGAATAATATAGCTCTTGAATTAAGTGCTCGTGAACTTTAGCGAGAAATGTCGCTACAACACAACAAAACCGCTCAAGTACGCACATCAATACAGCATTCAAAGCTTCATAATTTTTAATCCACACGGCAGAACACAGCTGTTTTTTAACTTATTATACGTATTGTTTTGTAGTATTGAATAATATAGCCCTTGAATTAAGTGCTCGTGAACTTTAGCGAAAAATATTGCTAAAATACAACAAAACCGGTCAAATTCGGATATCTCACGGCATTCAGAACATCATATTTTTTAAACTAGTCGGCAGAACACCGCTGTCATTTAAAGTATTACACGTATTGTTATTTAGTATTTGTTGATATAGTCCTGGAATTAAGTGCTCGTGAACTTTAGCGAAAAGTTGTTGCTACAATGCAACAAAACCGCTCAAGTACGGACATCCACACAGCATTCAGAGCTTCATATCTTTTAATCTTGACAGCTGAACACAGCTGTCTTTTAACATGTTATACGTATTGTTATGTAGTATTGAATAATATAGCCGTTGAATCAAGTGCTTGTGAACGTTAGCGAGAAATGTTGCTAAAACACAACAAAACCGCTCAAGTACGGACATCCACACAGCATTGAGGCTTCATAATTTTTAAACTGGACGCCAGAACACAGCTGTCATTTAAAGTATTACACTTATTGGTATGTAGTATATGTTAATATAGCTCTTGAATTATGTGCTCGTCAACTTTAGCTAGAAATGTTGCTACAATACAACAAAAACACTCAAGTACGGACATCCACACAGCATTCAGAGCTTAATAATTTTTAAACTAGACAGCAGAACTCAGCTGTCTTTTAACATATTACACGTATTGTTATTTAGTATTTGTTGATATAGCCCTTGAATTAAGTGCTTGACAACTTAAGCGAAAAATGTTGCTACAGTACAACAAAACCACAAGAATCAAAGTTGAAATATTTAATCTTTAAGTTTTCGTTTGAATTTCTTTGACCGAAAAGTTGCACAGATCTAGGAGAAATGAAAGGGGAATGTAACAAAATAATGCAATATATTTTCAACAAGTCTTTAATTAAATCTTTCTAAATTGTTCTCCTCTATTAACGATATTGAATGTTAAAAATACCAGAAGAACAATGAATGCTTTAAAGAGCACAATGCATTTGAACGAGAAATCGAATACTCGAGAAAGGTCCGTCACGGAGATAACCTACGGGTCAGCGCACGGGGTTAAGAAATACGTTGTCACCGGACGAGGATATTACTTACAGTGCTGCGCATCTCCCAATCGATTCCCTGACAGGTACTGAGAGCAGTGCGACCATTCTCAGTTTCACAACAAAATGGCAAGCAAAGAAAAAGAGATCCGGAGGAAATCTCCGTGACGCGATCAAAGAAGGGATAAACGATAATGTATGACAATTGTATTATAATAACGACGATAATTAAAACGAAAGGACAAAATATAACATAACGTACAACGATAGCGATGTAATGCGAAAGGTAAAATGCTAATGTATTTTATCAAGAATTTTATGCTCCGAGAACTCCATTTGAAAAAATCTGGTTCTAAAAAATACCAAACCTGTGTATTGTATTGAAAAGGTTCATAATTGAAAAATATCCTATCTTTTTATAATAAATTTGTGTATATTTCGGAATTAGGTGTTATCGAAGTTCTACCACATAGTGCATATCGGAATTATTATTGGACCGTGGAACTAGAATTATCATGTACGACACATCGCACTTTAGAAGGAATTATTAGGTGTCAATTAGGATATATTTTACTCATCCATTTGCATTTTGACACGATATGACTCAGATCCGCGGAACAATTTTAAAAACAAATAAAGTATTTCTCAAGAAGGAAATAAAAATTTATTTTTTGTATACCAGCATTATAAACAACCCTTTTCTATTAACAAAATCGTTCATAAAATGGCATATTATGGCACAAACAATTATGTCATCGCTATTTCTGCACTAATTATGACTCATCACTGACACAATAGTCAAAACCCCCTTTTATCATCCAACCATGATGTATAAAGAAGGCAATGGTACCATATAGATAGATTGCCATGCAGCAATAAAATCAAATACGTTATGACAAAACTTACACCTTTAAAAACTAATTCATTAACTCCTTTAAAATTATATGATGCATTTCATTTGTTAATGTTTAACAAGAATAACAAAGAGCGTCTAATTAATTCTTAGGAACATGAATATTAATTTTACAATTTAAATCTGTCAAAGACTAAGAAAAATTATGAAGCTCTGAATGCCTTGACGATGTCCGTACCTGAGCGGTTTTGTCGTGTTGTAGAATCATTTCTCGCTAAAATTCACGAGCACTTAATTCAAGAGCTATATTATTCAATACTACATAAATATACGTATAATATGTTAAAAGACAGCTGTGTTCTGCTGTCTAGTTTAAAAATTATGAAGCTCTGAATGCGGTGTGGATGTCCGTACTTGAGCGGTTTTGTTGCATTGTAGCAACATTTTTCGCTAAAGTTCACGAGCACTTAATTGAAGAGCTATATTATTCAATACCACATAAATATACGTATAATATGTTAAAAAACAGCTGTGTTCTGCCGTGTGGTTTAAAAATTATTAAGCTTTGAATGCTGTGTGGATGTCCGTACTTGAGCGGTTTTGTTGTGTTGTAGCAACATTTATCGCTAAAGTTCACGAGCACTTAATTCAAGAGCTATATTATTCAATACTATATAAATATACGTATAATATGTTAAAAGACAGCTGTGTTCTGCTGTCTAGTTTAAAAATTATGAAGCTCTGAATGCTGTGTGGATGTCCGTACTTGAGCGGTTTTGTTGCATTGTAGCAACATTTCTCGCTAAAGTTCACGAGCACTTAATTCAAGAGCTATATTATTCAATACTACATAAATATACGTATAATATGTTAAAAGACAGCTGTGTTCTGCTGTCTAGTTTAAAAATTATGAAGCTCTGAATGCTGTGTGGATGTCCGTACTTGAGCGGTTTGTTGTGTTGTAGCAACATTTTTCGCAAAAGTTCACGAGCACTTAATTCAAGAGCTATATTATTCAATACTACATAAATATACGTATAATATGTTAAAAGACAGCTGTGTTCTGCTGTCTAGTTTAAAATTATGAAGCTCTGAATGCTGTGTGGATGTCCGTACTTGAGCGGTTTTGTTGTGTTGTAGCAACATTTTTTGCTAAAGTTCACGAGCACTTAATTCAAGGGCTATATTATTCAATACTACATAACAATACGTATAATATGTTAAAAAACAGCTGTGTTCTGCGGTGTGGTTAAAAAATTATGAAGCTTTGAATGCTGTGTGGATGTCTGTACTTGAGCGGTTTTGTTGTGTTGTAGCAACATTTTTTGCTGAAGTTCACGAGCACTTAATTCAAGAGCTATATTATACAAAACTACATAAATATACGTATAATATGTTAAAAGACAGTTGTGTTCTGCTGTCTAGTTTCAAAATTATGAAGCTCTGAATGCTGTGTGGATGTCCATACTTGAGCGGTTTTGTTGCATTGTAGCAACATTTTTCGCTAAAGTTCACGAGCACTTAATTCAAGAGCTATATTATTCAATACCACATAAATATACGTATCATATGTTAAAAAACAGCTGTGTTCTGCCGTGTGGTTTAAAAATTATTCAGCTTTGAATGCTGTGTGGATGTCCGTACTTGAGCGGTTTTGTTGTGTTGTAGCAACATTTATCGCTAAAGTTCACGAGCACTTAATTCAAGAGCTATATTATTCAATACTACATAAATATACGTATAATATGTTAAAAGACAGCTGTGTTCTGCTGTCTAGTTTAAACATTATGAAGCTCTGAATGCAGTCTGGATGTCCGTACTTGAGCGGTTTTGTTGTGTTGTAGCAACATTTTTCGCTAAAGTTCACGAGCACTTAATTCAAGAGCTATATTATTCAATACTACATAAATATACGTATAATATGTTAAAAGAAGCTGTGTTCTGCTGTCTAGTTTAAAAATTATGAAGCTCTGAATGCTGTGTGGATGTCCGTACTTGAGCGGTTTTCTTGCAATGTAGCAACATTTTTCGCTAAAGTTCACGAGCACTTAATTCAAGAGCTATATTATTTAATACTACATAAATATACGTATAATATGTTAAAAGACAGCTGTTTTCTGCTGTCTAGTTTAAAAATTATGATGCTCTGAATGCGGTGTGGATGTCCGTACTTAAGCGGTTTTGTTGCATTGTAGCAACATTTTTCGCTAAAGTTCACGAGCACTTAATTCAAGAGCTATATTATTCAATACTCCATAAATATACGTATAATATGTTAAAAGACATCTGTGTTCTGCTGTCTAGTTTAAAAATTATGAAGCTCTGAATGCTGTGTGGATGTCCGTACTTGAGCGGTTTTGTTGTGTTGTAGCAACATTTTTCGCGAAAGTTCACAAGCACTTAATTCAAGGGCTATATTATTCAATACTACATAACAATACGTATAATATGTTAAAAAACAGCTGTGTTCTGCCGTGTGGTTTAAAAATTATGAAGCTTTGAATGCTGTGTGGATGTCTGTACTTGAGCGGTTTTGTTGTGTTGTAGCAACATTTTTCGCTAAAGTTCACAAGCACTTAATTCAAGAGCTATATTATTCAATACTACATAAATATACGTATAATATGTTAAAAGACAGTTGTGTTCTGCTGTCTAGTTTAAAAATTATGAAGCTCTGAATGCTGTGTGGATGTCCATACTTGAGCGGTTTTGTTGCATTGTAGCAACATTTTTCGCTAAAGTTCACGAGCACTTAATTCAAGAGCTATATTATTCAATACTACATAAATATACGTATAATATGTTGAAAGACAGCTGTGTTCTGCTGTCTAGTTTAAAAATTATGAAGCTCTGAATGCAGTCTGGATGTCCGTACTTGAGCGGTTTTGTTGTGTTGTAGTAACATTTTACGCTAAAGTTCACGAGCACTTACTTCAACGATCCGTATATCGACAAATAGTACGTTATGGTATGAATAGTATGTTGAAAGCAATGTTCTGTATATTCTGTTCGTTGGTTTAAAAGTACGAGTTGAATGGTCTTTCTCGATTTGAATGGTGTTGCAATTTGGTATATTTAATTACTATAATATATACTAATAATTAATAATATTATTAATATCGGTGAGCCTATAATTTGGGTATATGTAGTTTTTTTCTAACTGTAATTTTAATGTTGTTTTTATGTAAAAAAGTTTAGCAGTTGAATGGTCTTTCGCCAATTGAATGGTATTGCAAATTATTATTATTATTTTGCATTAGTAAATATTAATATTTATTAATAATATTAATATTTTTGGTGAGCCTAAAATTAGCCTATAATTTGTGTATAAGTAAGTTTGTTCTAACTTTAATATTTTATTTTGTGTCTGCTGGCTTTATTCTAAAGCTGGCAGAACATTAATTTTCGAGAAAACTACAAGAGCCTAAAATTTGGGAATATAGCATTTAATTAGCCTATAATTAGCCTAAAATTATGAGCTAATTTTTTTTGTGTTCT